>KK114718.1:106005-148854 GCA_000611955.2 Stegodyphus mimosarum
CTGTGAAATTATATATAATTAAAAATAATTGATTAAAATTACATATATATATATATAATTATGGAAGACACATACATACGTTCGTAAGTACGTATATAGAAATGTTATGAAAAACCCCTTTTGAATCCATTTTAAACGCATTTTCTTCTGTCATCATAAACAATAGTCACGAAAAACGAAAGTCCAAATAGATTCGGGAAGGGTTATAAAGTATTCTCTCGCTTTCTTTGGATACCTTCGTGGTCTAGTGGTTCGCACGCTCGGCGGGTATTCGAGAGGTCCGTGGTTCGAATCCTGGCGAGGACATTGCTTATTTTTCATCTGTCCTGCTTCTAAAATACCTAATGCCTCAACACGGTCAAAATGGATATTTCCGTTAAATATGATACCCAAAATGTTTCTCGATTACGATACTTCCTTTACTTCGTACAAGGAATTAAAGGTAAAGAAATTGCGGAAAAGAGAGATGTTTTGAAATTTTTATTGGTGCATTTAGAGATTAAAACATGGTAAGTAATAACTCGCAGCTGCTTAGATGTGGTCGATTGGGCCTTGTGCCTTTCCCCAGTTACGTTTTACAAGGGAGATAATGAAAATGATTATCTCAATATCCCATACGTGGTCTCTTGTCGTAAATGCTGAGTACGTTTTGCTAGTAATTAGAAGATAGTTTTCGAATTCTCGGTCTTTTTTTTTTACATTTATAACTCTTCGAATGCAGTCGTTTTTATATTTGTAACTCCGAAATTGATAAAGCTTTTTTCAGACATGTACTTTAAAGTTTAATCTTTTATAAATAAATAAATATACTAATACAATTCAAACTTAACATACTGGAATCAAGAAGCGTTTTAAGTAGACATTAATTTGAAATAAATTTTACACATATGAAAAGATATTAAATAGTTTATGATGAAAATAATATTTTAAAAGAGAAATGTACAAAACATGATTTATGAGTTTTCGAAAGTAAAGAGGTAATTTGTATATGAAGCGAAATTGTCGTAAATGTTTTCCTTCTCAGCTCAAATGAAATCGTAGGAAAGGTCTGGCCGCATATTGGGTTTGAATATTTTTATGCATTTCAAAATGTTTCACGATTATAGTATTAATTTAGTTAGTAAAATCAACGTTATACCCACTTTACCTAACATGCTTCAGAACGAATTGCCGTTTGGAAAATTGATAATATTTCTTAATGGAATGTTTTTTAATTTTATGCGTCAATTTTGAAATATCAAAGCATCCACTAACTGCGCAACTATTAATTAATCTTTGAAGACGCCTTTCGTTATTTAGAAAGCAAGAATTAAAGTAAAGAAAGGAGCACCAATACAGAAGAAAAATGCATTTAAATGTTTTTAATTTGTCGTTTTATTACATGATAAGTAAATTTTAGTAATTAAAATATTTCAAATTTCATAGCACTTGAGAGAGCCTTTAAATGATTTTAAGAAAACAAATTGAATTTCAGATTTTGAACAGATTTTGAATTTACCCATAATGAGCTGATCTTGTTAAAAGTAAGCATAATAATTGTATCTTAAGAGAATATTTCTCAAATTTGTTATTAAAAGCGACAGTTCATAAGAGCATTTAAGGACTTACAATGCATTTACTTTTGATTAAAGTGCATTTTAAGATAATCAGCTTGGAATCTCAAAATTTAATGTTAATTACACATTAATTAAACTTTAAATTTGTATTAATTGCATTTTATACATTAATTTAAATTTGTATTAATTGTATTTTATACATTAATTTAAATTTGTATTAGTTGTATTTTATATATTCATTATGGTATTTCATTTTTGTTAATTGTTCATTTGTGTTAATTGTATTTTTACAATAATTATAGTTTAAATTTGTATTAGTTGTATTTTAGACATTAGTTATATTTTAAATTTATATTAATTGAATTTTACTCATTAATTATTCATTTAATATTGATTATATATTAAATTTAATGTTGACTATACAAGAAATATCAATTTTTATAGAAGAATTGTTTATACAGTTTTGCAAACAATAAGGCGCAAATTAAATCTGCATGACTGGAACTTTACGAAACTTTACTGATTCAGGTTTGCAGTCAAATTTTTTTCTTCATCTACAGGGTAAACTTTCATCAGCTATTTCAACAATGTCGTAAATTTAAAGAATTTTAAATTTTTGAATGATAACTAATTTAAAGGTATTTAAAGGTATTAAAGATTAAGCTGTTAATCTGATATGTTCTACACCTGTCGACAAGCGATAATACCGCTTATAAGTCAATCGGGTTCAAATCTGGGAGAAGATGCTGGTTGGAAAGTTCCTTTGTTTTACCCACGTGTATTGTCGACAGAATTCGAGTTCCCCTAAAATGTTGTGCACGAAGGCGCCCATCTCCTTTAAAAAAATTTGCTCTGTAGTGCTTCAACGTTTTTTAAGTAATTCAGTATGATGTATTTAATACATCGAAATCAATATGTTTTATCGTTGTATTCATAAGAATGTAAACAGGAAAGCGAACAAATTAGTTTCTCAGTTAAATTCCAGAATTCACGATTAGATTTTAATGATTATCGAATCAAAATAATTTTTTATATTATCGAAATGTCATCTGAAAGTATCCGTCATGATGAAATCTATTGATCACAATAAATAAAGAGAAGCGAGAAATACTGCTAAGGATACTGGAGTATACCTGAACAATTTGAAGACAGCTTTGCCCCGTGGAAACAATTTAATGAATGAAGCTCTTGCTTGAAGCCAGCAGGAAGTCGTGGATAAAAATAATTGCTTCTATTGCCCATTTTCTTTTCTATAACTAGTCAGTGCTGCATGAAGTAGCTGATAACCAGTTCAGCTTACAGCAATCACTGGAACTTATGCGGAACAATGAATTGTACAGAAAAATCTTAATTAGGAAAGCATTTGGACTAGAAGCTCCATGGCCCGAAATTCGATCTCATAAAAGAAAAAGAAGGTGGAGGGAGCCGATTGTTTTACAATTCGATAATTCAGAAAAAGACAGATAATTTCTTTTAACGTTCAGTTGAGGAAGGTTTAAATTTTGATTCTAAGCACTTTTATAAATAAAGCTGCAGAGGAATATGAATGCTCTGACAAATTTAAGGAATTTGGCATTTATGAAAATGTTTATGGGACAGTCCAAAGAAGAATAATGAACTGTAGATAGATGTCTATACAGAGACATATCGATATGGCAGATAATGCGTGTCATCATTGAGAAAACTCAGTTGAAAATTTATTTAAATCTAAGTATTTTGTGATATTTTCCTTTTGAAGATTTGAAAAGCTCGGTGTCTCATAGACGAGTACACATTTCCAGTATAAAATGCCTCTAACCACTCATCGAAAGCGCGAATAGAATTCTGATATGTAAATATGAACAAAGAAAGATTCGGCTGCATTTTTATACCATACCTGCGCAGATGTTTCTAGTCATCTCAGTACCACCCCGAATTTTATTTTGTAAAATAATATTTCTTCGTAATACAATTTTATATCGATAATATTCATATTCGATTGACCAATTTATATTTTTTTATCAGAATTCGAATTAACTTATCACAAAAATCATTATTCTTCAAATTTTGCGGAATGAGTTATTTTTTCTGTACATAAAACGAATTCGAGAAGACAGTGTAATATCTAATTTCTGTATCAGTGTAAGAAATAAATGAGCTTTCCAAGCAAAAACGTTTTAAAAGCTATCAAAAAAGATTTTATAATTTTCAGCTCTTAATCATATTCTTTATATATATATATATATATATCCGCATACCTACTTAAATCAAGAGAACTTATGAATTGAGATAACATCTAAAATATTAGAAAACATTAATTAATTTAAAGCATAAGCAAATTACAGTGTATCGTGCTTCACAGTAAGATAATTGTGAATGAAAATAACTTTATCTGTAGAACAGATATGATGATTCGCACATTTCCTAGGCATTCTATAAAATACCGAATGAGAAACCAACAAAGTACGAAATACATCGCATTTTCTTCCAAACAATGGACAAAGGTGATTATGCAAGAAAAAGAACCTATTTTAGAAAACATGGATGAGTTTATATTCGATAGTGGATTAAACCAGCATGATGAATACATGCTTATTGAAGAGATTTCCGTTTCTGATAACTGTTGTGTGTGTTTAAAATTTTAAAATCAATTTGGAAATACAAGCCAAAGACATGAAAATTAATTAGGAAAGAAAAATTCTCACTTCTTCCTTGGGAACTACTGTGCGAGTTCCTATTTCTGACGTCGACAAGAGGTGATTCGCGTAATGTATTGGCAGTTATTATGAGTATGATAGCGGGTGATTTCTACAGACGTGGCACTTCTAAGGGAATTTTAAAACAAGTTTATTGGAGATCACAATTCACTTTATGCCCTTAGAACTTACTTAGAATTGAAGATATTCCTGAGCGCGAAATTCCTCTCGGGAAAGTGCCAAAATATGAAATATCTTTGCCTGAAAAATGCAATGAAATGTAATTTAAAATGCCACTCAAGTCTAGCATGTTGCAACAAGTAAGTTAATTTTAATTTCTTATTTTATATATGAACTTTTTTCTCTTAATAAGAAAGGCATAAATTTTGTTTTGTACAACTTTCATTTTTCTTTACGTATTTGAAAAACTTTTTTAATGACAATATCATTATTTTTTTCAGAATGACATTTGTATTTTTCAGGAATGCACGCAATTTATACAATAGCATTATCAGGATATGTTTTCATACTTTGCCTAAACAGTTTTTGTCATTTTATAGAATGCCTAGGTATTACGTATAATGTCTTGGAAAAGTTTGTAATTCTCATATTTCATATTTTGCCTAAAAACATCCGGCATTCTATACAATGTCTAGCATTCTATAGAATACCGGCGTTTCATACTTTGCCGGTAATATATAAATATATATACTTGCGAAGAGCACAGAAAATGAAAACATAAGATGCAATAGGGAAATGGAAAATTTTAAACAACAGTAATAAATAGTGAATTGGAAAAAATAAAGAGATAAGCTAAAAGATATAAACAATAAATAGTTAAGCCATAATTGTTTTTGCAAATTTAGTACTAAATATTTGTGTTACCTAAGACGTTTATAAATGCAGTGATGATTATTAACACTTATTATGCATTTTGTATAAACTTAGAAATTAAGGGAATACGCCTATTAGATGAAAGTTATATTAGTATCTGGTCCGAAAATGTTTTGTTAAGGACAGGGTTTACAGATTAGAAATGGGCAAGACTTGATTGAAAGAAGCCTGTTTTTTGAAGATAACAGTGACTTCTATCAATAATTCTTTAAACTTCGATCTTTAGCATTTAGGCCTTAATCTCTATGGCTGAACCAAATAACTGCAGGGACCTTAGAGAATATATCGAAGTGAGCACCATATACGAAGTAAGTACCAGTCAGCATTCCGAACATGAAGTACCAGCTTGTGAGTATCCCATATGTGAAGCGAGTACCAGTCAATACTCTTTAGAACGTATTCCAAGAAGACATTATTCCAAAGGGACTTAAATCTCGGCTGCAACCCTGTTTCAGGTTATCTGTTTAAGCTCTATACAACAGTAAAAATAAAATTGGAATAATCCCCTAAAAATTATATTCAGCGCTCTTTTGCCTAGGACTGCAAGCTGGTTAACATTGTTGTTGTTATAACCATCACCTCTGAAACTGCATTCTGGGAAACATTCTCGACTTGCGTCTGCATCCCGCGCAACGACGAAGAGACATTAAAATGTCTGACGGATTTGGACTTTACCGAAGAATGCTTAAGACGTCAGTATAAAAATAAAAGTAATTAATAAAGAAAAAAATATGTGACTCACCTGTAAGAGAGCAGTATTTTACTGAAAGAAATAATAATTTGTTGATAGCATGAAATTTAAACACAGCTTATTTGCATTTCTTATAAGGAGATTTAATCCATATACGGAAGTCCACTTTGAAATTAATAAGAAAACTTAGCAAGAAATCAAGGTATTCTTTTGCTATGTGGAAAGCATTAAAATCTCTGAAATCCAGTTACCGAATACCGGAAAAGCAGGCTACGACAGCAAATATTTGAAATATCATCTTCCGTTTATAAATATTTTTCTGACGTTTTTCCCAAGTATTTCAGATCAGAAAATGGGAAATAAATACGCTTAAATTCTGAATTTAAAAATGCATGCCAAAAAGAGCTTTTTGTTTTTCCACTGACAAAATGTGCTTAAACACAAGCCATCTTCGAACTACGGCAGCACGAATAACTTCTCTGTGTCAGAGCGAAAAAAACATCAAATATTGATAGAGAATAACTAAAGCTGCAACAGAAAGGCTTAAAGAGGAATATAGGAATATATATTCTTTTTGATTCTGAAATTTTTTCTACTTGTATTCACTCGAAAAAGGAAGAAAATACAAAATGCTGAACTAGCAGCTCTAAAAAACATTTGTTTATCACGGTCTAAAAACTCGCTCTGTATAAATGTCAAAATATCTAAAAGAGAAAAAGAAAATTCTTTTCAGATTTTTCTTTATGTCTACTGTTTCAGGAACAAAACACGAACTGATATTTTCTCCATTTTCGTTCAAAGTGAGTTGTTTCATGTCTCCATACATCTGAGATAAAACCATTAGACACGCAATTCGAAGTTTTTTTCCCTCCATTTAATACACCTGAAGAACGAAAAGATTGCGAATCTATTTTTAAGCATTAAATGCATTTCTGCTTTTTTTTTAAACGCCCGTAAACGCAGCAAGCAAACTTACGAGATTTTAACAAGTTGAATATAGTTTATGTTTCAGGAATTCAATTTCTCATATGTTATTATAACACAACGTAATAAAGCGCCATTCTCTAGACCTAACTGAAAAGCGAGAGTTCATTTAATACAACATTTTCCTTAGTAGTCAGGATCGTTTTCATAAAAAAATAGAAATAATTAATTTTGAAACAAACAATTTTCAAACTTCATGCTCTTTGAAAACAATTGTTTGTTAAATAATTATTAAAATGTCCTTTACATGTAAATGCCCTTTACATTACCTAGTTTTCAAGTATTTTCCTCTATTCTTACTTCATGTTTTCGCGGTTTAAGTGGAAAGCACGTCTGGCTAGCAGTTGGAAGGTCCGGAAGGTACATCTCTCTCTTTACCTCTTGTCTTCGTCGTATAATTTGAAAGCATATTCGGATAGAAATCGGAAAGTCAAGAGTTGGAGCTCCAATGAGGGATCAGTACATTTTATGTTGCTCGAAATGCCAGCCGGTACACCACGAAGGCATGCTGGAACGAAAAAGAAAATACCTTATATACTCCCCTTTTTAAAGGCAATTAGTATATAAGGTATTTTCTTCCCAGCATGCCTTCGTGGTGTAACGGTTGGTACACTCGGCGCGTATTCGAGAGGTTCAAGTTCAAATCCCGGTGATGGCATTGCTCACTTTTCATGTCTCCATTTTCCAAAAAAAAAAAAAATAAGGACTCTACAATGGCGCCTGAACTAAACGGTAATGGATGATGATTCTTCACTACAAGGACTTTGCCATTCCGTTCCAGTCGCCCATTAAACGGGGGAGTATATAAATTATTTTCTTCCTCTTTCTAGCATGCCTTCCTTGTGTAACGGTAGCGTACTCGGCGGGTATTTGAGAGGTCCAGGTTCGCTTCCTGGCGACGGTATTGCACATTTTTTGCGATTCCTGCTTCAAAATAATCTGACGAATCTGCAGTGGCGCTGGAACTTAAAGACGGGGAAAGACAATGCTTCACAACTAGGCTTTGGCCATTAGGTCCCCTCATCCCCAGTCGCCCTTTAGGAGGGCGAGTATATAACGCAGCGGTTCTCAATATTTTGACTAATGCGTGCCATTTAAGCTAAAGCTAAAAAACTTAAGTACCACAACTACATTTTACAATGATTATTTTTCAGTTTTTCAATAGAAATATTAACTGATGTGTTTATATATACATAAGATGTAACAAAATACGATAGTTGATTTAAAAAAATAATTGGAGACCTCAAAATTAACATTCTAGATTTGGTGCTCTGCCCCTAAATTCATCTGTTCTCCCAAATTCGAGATCTATGCATGATTATATAACAACGTAAGATTAACGAATCAGAGCTGAATCCTGCATGTACTTGGTATAAATGCTCTCGGCAAAAAAATTACATCATTCTTCTCCAAGCTTCGCCACTGCTAATTTCCCCCTGTCGCTTTTCTTGTCAGATGCTTACGTTTTACTCTTAAATCAGTGTACATATGATTTACTGTATTTCATTATGATTGCATAAATATCTAATAAGATGGGTTTATGTGTCTGAAATACACATTGGTACTTTTTCAAAATTCTTATCGGCGTCATCTGTTCGTCTGTCTACTCAGCCATCACGACTACGTAATAAAAATTTATCATATATATATATATATATATATATATATATATAACGTTAAAATTGGTTAGAAATTTTATTATCAAAATTTAAGTTATAATGCTTCAATTCCAAAATTTAGGATGAAATTTGGCTTGTTTAAGAAAGAATAATTTCTTTATATCTGATCTTATTTCACTTAATTTTAACGTTAAATTAGGACCAACTTTTAATTTTTTTCTGTATTTACTTTTGAGGTATAACAATGGAAGAAAATCCTTGTTCACACAAGTAAGTTGTGCAAGAAAGCAATTAAAAGTTTTTATTTGAAATGCCTTTAAATTAGTTTTTTCGGTTCAGTGAAAAGCTAACAAGTGTTATTTTTGAAATCTTCAGTCAAGAGTTTTATCACAGGAAATTTCTATCAACTGTTCTTTTCCTAAACGAGAATAAATTTCAGGTGCAGTTGAACAAAATAGTTTCCTAATTCAATATTTTTTTCGTATTCCACGGAAAATGCATGTTGAAGTTATTTATCAATGGAAAACAATGATTTTTAATGTCGAATGCTAATTCTTCTTTTATTTTCGAATTATTTTTGGTTGGAAAACTTTCTACAAAGCTTAAAATATCGTTATCCCATTCTTTGATTATTAGCTCGAGTTTTTTGTCTTGCGTTTAGTTTATCGCTAATGGTAAACAAATTAACCCTTTGTCCCTGTAATCCTAAATTTGATTCATTTAACTTTCCAAAAATATCAGCTAAATATGCTAAACTCGCCACCATAATTCAGTAAATAGACATTTTCTCAATTCAAATTTTGAATTACAGAGGAAAGTTTGAATTTCTGATCGAAGTTCAAAAGGACGATGATGTTCAGGGTTTCGGGGATTATTTTGGCTGTTAAAACTTCACAATGAATGATGCAGTGAGTAAATTTAGTTTCCGGTGCGACTTTATTTGTTTGAGAATTAACACCGAAATGTTTTCCTTCTAAAGCCCGATATCTGTCACTGCATGCGGCAATGCTTCCAAGGAATAGCATTTCCAGACATTAAATTGTCAATTTATTTGCATTTGCAGTTGCTCTATCATGAAGATATTCATAAAATAAATACTCTTCAGCAATTCTTTCGTCTGCTTCCAAACGTATGTAAATTAATAATTGAACGTTAAAACGTACGTAAACTCTAATGATTGAATATGGATTTCGTTATATCAGTACTTTCATCCATACACACGGTGTTTTATTTTTTGAATAAATGTTTCTTTTATGGAATTTGCCCTTTCATGAATTCGTCGAATTACTGTATCATTTGATAACGAATATTATTAAGTTCATTAGCTTCTTTTTCGTTGAATATCTTAAAACGGTGTCTTTAGCTGCTGGTAATATAAAGGTTTTCTCGAATATTGTGTGCCTTATCAGTCTTGGCAATTCTTAGGCTTACTAGGTAACTAGCTTCCGAAGCTTTATCACTTGAAGTAACGAAACCTTTTATTACTAGTTTATTATTTTTGAATTTCGATAATTTCCTCTTAAAGGTTCTTCTTCAGGTTTACCCTTTAAATTGGCATGCTTAGATTAAAGATGTCTTTTAAAACACGATGGCTTTATACTTTTATTGGATAATAATTCGCCGCAAACAACATACTGAGGCTTCATTTCATCTCCAGTATAAGTAAACCCAAATGATAAATAACTTTCATTATAAATTCTATAAATATTTATTTTTTTTTCAATATTCTTAGTGCTAATACATTGTTCTGGATCCATCACCCGTGAATCGTCCCTTTTCTACTCAGTCAGTCCTAGCCATTTTTCCAATTTGAAAATCTAGGTTAGTTTTATTATTTTTCCACAAATATTTAAATGTACAATATATCACGAGTTCTTGAAAAACAAACAACGGTATTCTGAAATCGCGAAGAAAAATAACGATTACAAAGCAACAAGAAGCCAAAATGCCTGCTGTTAGAGACCGCAAATGGCGGCGACGTAAAGTGTAGACATGCTAAGAAATCTATCAACTTTAAAACAATTAATGATTTACTATTATCGTTTAATAGGAACTTATTTTTGTTTTCTATTAAGCACAAAATCCAATTCTATTACTCCTTTTACATCACATAACCATCAGTTATGACAAATTTTTTTATGTCTGTGACTAAAAGAAGATTTGTGAAAATAAAAAGGGGCAATTTTGCTAAAGTCTACGAGCGGCTATTGACCTTGAACATAGCTCAGAATGCATTAATTTACGAGTGAGAGAGGAAAAACTTAACAGGATGCTGGGGTACTTATTTTTTGAATTTAATCGTTAAAAATATTTTGTTTCTTTGCGTACCGCTTGTTTTTCTCATGCCTACCACCAGTTGCGAATCGCTGATACAAGGTAGTATTTCCTCCCTCTTTCCGCATTCCTTCGTTGTCTGAAGGTAGCACACTCGGCGCGTATCAGAGAACTCCAGGTTAGAGTCCTGACGAAAGCATTGCACATTTTTTACAATGCCTGCTTAAAATAACATAATGTCTCTACAGGAGAGGCTGCCAAATTGTATACACTTTGATTTAAAAAATGAATCAAGAAAGAAAATTTTATTTTTAAAAGAAATTGCAATTAAGAAAATGCTTCGTCTTGGAAAAGAATTAATTAAAATGGGAGTTCCATGCAACAATCTGCGCAAATTTTATTTTGTTAGCTTCACGCGTATTTTGCGTTATAATACTTAATGTAACCGAAGTGCGAAATGACAGAATCCCCTATTAATTTTTAACTTCTTTATTTCAAACGAAATCGTTTCTTCTTTGATTTAAGTCTATTTCAATATTTATGTTAGAACAAATTCAAAATTTCAGGAGAATATGAACTATGAATGAGTAGATTAAAAATGCTTTTTAAGCCAGGGATAAGTATTAAATATTCACAGTTTCCTAGATGATGAATAAGCCTAATTCAAATATTTTCTTTCAAAAATTTGTTGAAACAAATATAGAAAAATTTTATGAATTAATTAATTTTACGTCTTGGCAGACATAAAAGGTTTTTAAAAAATATCCCTTTCATTTAATTCAAAATTGTATCTAGCTATAAAACAAAATTTGTTTTCGAATCGCTTAATTTTATTCGGTTTAAGTGTTGACATTATGTTAAAGATTCGATTAAATTAAATACGTAACAAATCTCCAACAGACTGTAAACTGTTGTTTTAAATGTAGATCATAGAGAAATGATTTTAAACTTAAATTTATATTTAAGTTAAAAAATCTTATTAAACGCTTTAAAAAGTTTCTTATTTGCTTCGAATAGCCAAATTAAAGGTAAATAGAAGTATAATAGCAGTTTCATATTTTGTAATTTGACTCCATGAAAGAAAAGCCTCCTTAAGACCCATCGGAAAAGAGGATTTCTCAAAACTTCAGACAACATTTTAATGAGAAAAATGGAAGTAAAATTTTATGTTAATTGAGGATTTTTTAAGCTTCTGTTTGCATTCCAGTTTTGAGATATATTTCCTTGCGTTTGTTTCTTTGTATGACTCCATTTCAAATTACTTCTTTTGTAAAGATCTCCATTGGGCATTTCTGCAGAAAAGAAAAACATATATGCCAAAGATTTGTAAGAGATTCTTTTAATATACTATTAGCTTTTGTTAATTGCACCTTAAAAATAATCAGTATGCTTAAAAATTTCTTTTTCGATTTTAAACTTCAGCTCTTCACAGGAATCCTTTCTCGAAATATAAATCTAAATTTTCTGTTAATTTATCTATAATTTCTTTGTTTTACGGAAATAAATACTCTGCATTCAGTTCCTTTTGTAGGATTTTCATATAACTTAAAATCTTGACTTTTTGGTGGAATCCTAGCAAGAGTTTTGATTCTTCAGGCTTACGTTAGTTTCAGGTCATCAGGCAGACTTCCTTCACTACCTCCAGAACTGTCCACTTACAAAAGACCTCCGGCCGACTAATCTAGTCGAACTCATCAGAAACAAAGGCCTTAATGGGTTTTTAATGATTATTATTCACGCAAGAGCATCTTAAGAATAATTGACAAAATAAAATCAAGTAATCTCGTAATGGAGACCGAAAATTAATGTAACAGGTTTAACCTGGTCAAGACTAAAGAAGCAGGCTACGTCCTGATGAGATATGTCCTACAACTTTGTATATATTGTAAATAGTACGCCATCATAAAAAGGCCTTTGTATTTCATCTTAATCTTTATTATTCTATGTAATTTTGGTTTTATAATTAATAAAGCGGTTTGTCGGCCTAACCGACACGATCTTGTAGACTGAAAAAGAAGCAAAAAGATGCGGTAAAAACCGCCAAAAAGATTACTAGTGCAACGATTGGGATGATATCCCAGCCCTGTAGTACCCTTTTTCGGAGTGGCGGAACAGGTAAATAGTAGAGACTTACATTAGTTTATTTGGATGTTGCAAATCGCACTAAGGTGATCTGCCTAACGGAGAGTGAAGCCTCCAACCAGGACTTTCCAAGTAGAACTGCCTCATATTCGTGTTATGTGAGGGAACGATTCGAGCAACTCGTTTGTCTGTTTTCCTCTGGCAGCTGTTGGAGCCTGCTTCTACATGAAATTAAAACCACAATCCTTTCAAAGCTGCTGTCAATTTGTCACTAATTCGGCCTCACTTTAAATATAATGCAAAATCTCTGTAAAATTATGCGCAAGTCAAATATTTGTGTAAAATTTGGTTGTGTTCATTACGTATCTACAAATGGAAATCGTGATGCACAGAACAAAACTACGAAAAGTTTGTTAATTTAAATCAAAAAGTTATAAATTCAAAATGATACATCTGGAATCGGCATCTACAGGAATTTTAAACTGTAATTTTAAATTTCCAGAAGTGTAATAGAAGCCTTTGACGACAGCACTTCACACATAATTAAATACATGCTAAATAAACAGGAAAAAATATCCCGAAAATTGTAAATTATTTTCCATGGTTCAAATTTTATGCAAAACTTACAGTAAAATTATTTAGATTTAGGAAACTGCGTAACAGTTATCTGCTTGCTTCAGATGATCCAAAAGATTGAGCCGCTGATAACTTCTTCATTAATGCAAGCATAGCAAATTATCCATTCGTGGAAATGCTGAAATTAGGTTTTGTGCAAAATAACGCTAGATGGCAAAATGATGTGATAACATCAAACTATTAGGGCTAAGTTCCTGAACATTAAATACTAGTGATGTAAATTCTGGGTAAATGTTAATTAGTTTGCCTCCATATAAAGGCTACAGTTTATAATTTATAGACGATTTTGTATCATAAAGCTATTTTCCTCTAAATGAGAAAGAAAACAATATCACTTGTAAACATATTTTCCTAATTATTTCCAGGAATTTACCTTTTTTTATGACCATTTAAAAAAACGTAAACTCTTAGTGTAAGTATGGAGGAATGTGAAGAGCAAGCATTTCTAAACAAACACTTTTTGTCAAATCTTAAGTTTTGTATTTTAATTTTTCGAAGTTGATGAAAACTTAAACGATTTGCTCATTGAAATACTTCAACGTAAAATCTCCTGCCTCATCTAAGCATGCTGAACCACCAATGTCTCTAAGACCAGAAATATGTCATCCTCAATTCCAAACATCTGATAGTAATATCGGAGACAATCGCTGGACAGTAGATCTCTTATCAGCCTAAAGGCTTGTGGGGTATTTCCCGAATAAAAATAATTCTTTATATCCGAATTTTTCGGCTTTAAGGGACATTTTTTTCAACTTTCACAGCAGTTCTTTGGCCCAGTTGCTTTATAAACCAAATATTTTATACGGCAGCAAAAAACGTTTAGGTCTTTACTATTTACCATTTTGCTAAAACTTCGCAAAACATTTTGAAATAAAATTCTTTTTTTAAACAATAAGGGTGCAGTGCTATTGTACATTTGTTTATTTATTTATCAGTGCTATATTTGTGTAAGCTTAGCGATATAATTTGTAGATCACGAGAAGATTAAATGAGACTTAATTCCCCCCCCCAAAAAAAAGAATATCAAACTTGGTACCTATGTAATGAAAAACAGTGTGAAAAGGATACTTCATTTTCATTTAATTCGTTCCTTTAAATAAATCCCTTTAAATATAAAACTCAAATTTACGAAACTAATATGTAGTAATCAAAATCTTGATTTTAATACATTTTTGGCTCCGAAAGATTTCCATTACTTAAGAAAAATGATAGAATTCATGATGCAGAAATTGTAATTTCTGATAACATAATATAAATAAAATAATATTATTAATCGATTTCAGTAAAGGCTTGTAAATCAAAGATTTTGTTCATGTACTGAGGCAATTATGGAGAGGTTTTGCGCTTTACAAGATTTTCTGCTTTAGAGTATTCCTCTTCATATTAATAAATTTTGTGAAAATAATGAATGCAGAAATAAAGATTTATATGGTTAATAATCAAATATTTACCCAGAAATCATGTGCCATTATAAAGAAGCCACTTCTTTTTAAATTCTATAATATTTTATGTTTAAGGTTTTTCTGGTGCTAAAATCAACGTCCAAAAAGTGTTGCTCAGAATTTGGGTTTCTATAGAAAATAAAAGATGAATCTTAAAGGTTCACCTGCCCAAATTTAGCATTCCTTCTACTTGAGAATTTCCAGTGTCAGGTACATATAAATAATTTGCTTGTAGAAATAGTTATACTGTTGCCGATTACGAACACGCTAAGTATTCAAAATAATGTATGTTTACAAATTGGATGGATATGCTGATAATTTTAATAACTAAAAGAAGACTTCGATGAAACATTCTGCAATATGTTTCCAAAATACATCAACATATAAAATTTAACCTACGCTTTAATTTGTAAATAAACTGAGCATCAAATTTTAGCTGTTTGATGTGACTTAATGTATTTCCATCTATGGCTACGCCTTCTGCATAAAACTAAATGCAGTATTGGGAAGTTTTACAATGGAATTTCCTTTTTAAATTCAAATGCAAATAACAGTTAGGGAATTTACTTATAGGGAATCAATAAGCCAATTTATTAAATAGTATTGTCTATAAAAATTGCAGATATTTTGTTACTTGCCTTCAATACCAGTTTAAGCATACATGAACGTAGTTTTTGGCCTTACCGCCTCAAGCATTGATTTAAAAGTTAAGATCATATACGAATTAGCTGTTTTCTTCCAAACTGTTTGTGGCTATCGCCGTGTGAGGAATTCATCGGTGCGAGAAATTAAACGACTGTAAAAACACACGTAACTTGTATGATTTTAAATCTGTAGAAACTGCATAAGATCTTTACTTTACCATGTTTTGTATATCTTCAGAATGCAAAATTCTCTATTGAATTTTTTAAAAAAATAAACAAGAACATAGGAAATGTAATTTAAAGTGGGTTAGGAAAATGTTGCTTTTTACAACGTTGTACACATACTTAGAAAACATAAATAAGGTGTGCGACCACCTTTGACCAAAAGGTATGTTTAACAATTTTCTATTCTGTGTATTAATACAAGAATTCGTACAGCACCGAAATGTATTCATGATGAATAGCATATTTACATTCATGGAAAGGGGTTACCTGGGAGCTGGTGTGATTACGTCACCTTCCTAGTGCATTCTATATATAGGTTTTCGTATTTAAATTCGGAAAAATCCTTTGATTCCGTTGTCTTCGAGATAAACGGTCTCTAAAATGTAGCAACTTATACGATAGACATTGCCGGCCATTAGGAGGAAGGTATCACCGATTGCATCCCAGAACGTTTTGATACAAGGATCAAGAATTTCATCTGTATATTTCAGCATTCATAGTTTCACGGGTAAAAATAAGAAGAGCTTAACACCCATTCAAAAACATACCACGCACATCATAATTCCACTATCTGTGAATTAATATCTTTCACAGATATTTTAGGCATGTGTATGTTTTACGCTTTCCAGATTGTAGCACGTCCTGGAATCATTTTGCATATAAAACGAGATTTAACAGTCAAGAAAACTCTGTTACATTCCGTGAAACCCCAATAATATGTCTTTGTTGTAATCTCGGGCAATCGCTGCAGTAACCTCTAATCATATTGTAAAGAATTTCTCCCGTCTTCTTGGCATGCCTTTGCGGCGTAGTGGTCAGCATGCTCGACGCGTGTTCGAGAGGCCCATGTTTCAAGTCCTGGCGAAGGCGTTGCTCATTTTTCATGTCTCCTGCTTCGAAATAACCTAATATCTCTACAGTGGCGCCCGAGCTAAAAAGGTGGTGAACGATAATTCTCCACCACCGGGATTTGGCGATTGGTTCCCATAATCCCCAGTCACCCTTTAAAAGGGGGAGTATGTAAAGTATTTATCCCGCCTTCTCGGCATGCCTTCGTGGTGTAGTGGTTAGCACGCTCGCTGCGCATTCGAGAGGTCCGTGGTTCGAGTCCCGGCGAAAACATTGCTCATTTTTCATGTCTCCTGCTTCGAAATAACCTAACATCTCTACAATATGATCTCTCTTGTAGTGTCCCTGTAGTAATCTTGCATGATCTCTTCCTGCGAAATGCGTCCGATTGCGTTTATGAGAGGCGAAGCGTGATTTTCTTGCATACATACCTCTTTTATGCAGCATGCCACTCATGATACAACCGGAAAGTCGAGATATAGCGAATTCCGTTTTAATTTAGGCCAATGTCCTTTGTCTATTTCCTTTAGCAATCGTTTCAAAATAACACTCTTGAACGTGTGTTGAGGCACATTTTCAACCTTGACCTGGCAATTGTATGCAACACCAATTTAAATCGTTTCTGGGTTCTTCCACTGTTGCTTTTGTTTACTTTTACTTCTTTATTGACCTGTACTAGAATCTGTCTAATTTCTCTTTACCAAATATTCTGCCTTCTATACGTGAATATTTACTTAACTACTCTTATAGTACTTGAAATTAGAATTCAAAGTACAGCCTTGCATTCCGTTCTACACGCATTGGCATAAAGGAAGCAAGAGTTTCACATTTCTGTGCGGCGAATATGAATCTCAGTGGAATCCGTGATTACTTGATTTTACGCTTCTAGCCAACAGATTTTCATTTGACTTTACATACTAGTCTTAAACACAAATCATCTTACTTTTCTTCCTTTAATTTTCCCTACTAGTATAGATTAATTATGTGGGCGTGCATCCTATAGAACAGATTGCTGTAAACCTGTCTTTTAGGAAAGAAATATTTGTTATAGTTGATAATATTGATTTTAATAGAGCACATTTTATATAAATGTATATAGAATAAATTAATCTTTCGTGCTCATAACTTTTGTTCTTTTACTACATAATATTCCTGATTGCGTTTAGGAATAGCTAATATTTTATGCTAAAATTTAGTATTTAGAGATTTTTAAGATTAATTCTTATTATTTTAATTCCTTTCGTTATTTAAACAATATTTGCAAAAGCTTCTGATTTAGAGGAGAATACGCATTAAATATTTAACGCATATTTTATACTTGACATAGATATAAGTTACTTTGCATTCTTTATTTTCATGAAAAACAACCAGTTAAAAATGTTTTATACTCACATTTTTTGATTGTTTTTTTAATCAAGTTAATATTTTATATTTCACTCGAACTCTATGACTAAACTATGCAGAAATAGTTTTACGGATTCTCAGTCATGTAAAATATTTCAAATTATCTGCTTATAATTCCACATCCCAAGCCTAAGACAGCTGGTCGTAATTACGTTTATAATCTTAAAGAACAATTTTATATATTCCGCTTTATGAAAAATTACGCAGATGTTTGTGGAGTTTCATAATTAACATGCGCTACAAAGCGTTATATTTAATCAGCATATCTAATGTACTACAAAATATCGCCACACATGATGATACTGAATTCCCAAGTTGTTTTACATAAAACATTCAAGTCCTGCATATTGTTAAAGCATTTTATACATACTAATCATATGTTAGACAGCAATGAAGAAAATTTATAGATGATTAATAATAAGCTCTTATATAAAACTTAATAAGTACATCTTTTTGTGATAGGAAAATAGTGATGTATGTCCCTAAGTATAAGTCGTCTCTTATCATACCCCTCTGTTTTTTTCCTCAAATTTCGTCTTAAGTGCACGTATTACAATAAAGCTCATTGTTGATATGTTTTCTTTCTTGCGATACGCTAAACATTTTACACCAGTTTCGGCAAATCAACACTAAAGAGTACAATAGAATTTCATGTTATCGGACACATATGGAAGCGAGAACGTTGTCCATTATCAAAACATATCCACTGAACGAATATGCTTTTGATTTCTGCTGCGATTGTCCATGAATTCAGGAGATATCCTCTAACGGGAAATGTCCTATTGAATAATTTATTGGCTTAAGGATGTTCGATGACATACTCAGAGACTTGGGATTTCGGAAGGGATATTCAGGTATGTTTGAGTTTTTAAATGTTAGTTGCAAGAAGCTACAGCCATTCCTTCATTGTGCTTTTAAAGTGCAGAGGTTTATTGGTTTGCTATGCTGAAGATACCATGGCTATCTCGAAAAAGGAACTGTTTTTTTCAACTGCTCTTTGATTTTGAATTTTCTTTCATTTCGTATAAGTTAAATGAATCGAATGTGCACATGGAGTAAAGATGAAATTATATCTCGTGAAACCGCTTGCTGGAAATTATGGAAACTTTGCGTGAACAAAGGTCAATGGCAAAAAAATTCAAATTAACAAAATTAAGGAAACACCTTTGCGGATGTCTAAGATAAATGACAATTTGCCTAGCGGATCGTTACATATCAAGTAGATTGCCAAACAAGTAAAATTTAAATTTAAGTTGTATTTGTTAAGATCAGTTACGCTGCACAAAATAACCATATTCCGTGTTCTGAATTGATAAATGCAGCTAAAGAATTTCGTGAAAGATTAGATCATTTGTGTATACAAGTTTGTCAGGTAAACAATACGTATGGGGGTGTACCTGAACAATGCAAGAAACATGATCTAACATTGTATTAATACGTAAATTAGAAAGATTCTTACACCGATCACGTTCTTCTCGCACACAGAGGGTACCTAATAGGGGTGTCGATTATCTCATTAAAATTTAAGCCCTAGGTATTCTTACTGCTACTCTACGCATTCTTAAATCAATAACATCACTGCTCAACCTATCGACTAGTAAACGAGTTTGAGCTATCATGCGGAAGTAGAGATGGACGCGTGACACTCATCACCTTACTGCTTACTATCTTTATCTGCGTTTGTTTGGTGCCAATGTTCAAGTAATTTGGAATGTCAATTTATATCACCTTCAGTGACACAATTGACTTTGGCTTTAAGTAGATTGTTTGGCAGAGAATGATTATGCGCATGTCCTCTTCTTAAAGGGCGTCAACGCAGCAATGCAGGCAGGCGTATCGAAAGACACACAGTGCGAAAGTAGGATGCGATGGTTTGAGGGGCTATCGGTTATACTCGCATTTTCCCTTTCCAGGGTTTGCAGCATTTTTCCTTCTACTGGAGTAAGCACACCATTTTGAAGCTAGGAAATGTAAATCTACATTTAGGAAACACTTTCCAAAATGCTTATATGTTACCATTATTTCACAGTGGTCTGTCGGAGCTCTAGATTTGCTGCCAGTTTTAAATGCCATAACTATCGCCAGATGTGATCGAGGGGCTCAGTACTAGCAGTCTTCTCAAACACTGTCGTATCTTTGTCAGCGGATTATACAATCACGACGAACTCGAAGATACTATGCAACAGCGTATGCTTTTCAACAGTGACAAATAGCGAAATGCACGGTTAACGAAGGTGCAGCCACTTTGTCCTAGCATAGTGATGTTTATATTTATATATACATTTGTGCATCTGCTTTGAAAATTTATTAGTATCCTGTTTATTAATTAAATACTTATATTAACAATACTGAGTGATAGTTTGCTGTTCTGTTTCGCTTTTCCAATTCTAATTTTACTACAAAACATACTTGAAATGTTAATTAACTGACGTGATTTAAAATACAAAAAACAAATAAGTGTTTACCCTTAAATAAATAATAGTTCTTTTCAGAAAAATACATAAATTTTATACCTATTGTTTGGCGTAAAATACAATTAAATAGGTCGGAGGATGGAAACTTGCATAAGTGCACATGAAAAGGGTTAAAAGAGGCGATCAGAGGAAAGCAGAACACTGGAAATCCAGAGAAGCTTTTTTCTCCAAGCACATACTTTCTGGAATTGAAAATATTTCGACTTATTCACGAATTGAAATTACATAATCGAATAAAATCTATGTATCTTGTAGATAAAATTTTTACTTAAAGGCAAATTTGATTTATTTATTATTAAAAATTGTACTTAACACATAGTGAATATGCATCCCAAATTACAGCATACAGTTGCAGACAGTACGTTTAATGCTAAATAATCTCCTAAAGTCATTCCAAAACATTGTGTAAATTGTTATAGATATCCTAGCTCATTACATCTTTTAAGAAGGTCATTTGGAAGGGTAATGGAAGTTGCACCATATTTCACTCTATCCTTTTTAAGCAACCGTGCGATTTGACCATAATGACGAAATCGAGGGTAACCTCAAAATCTCCTTCGATTGCTTTTGCTTCCCTCTCTCTTCTCCAGAGCTGAAAACCACAGGGAAAATCGATACCCACTAGTGGCGACTCTTCTAAAGAACCCTTTTTCGAAACCGTCTGCCTTTATCATCATCAGCATCAGTAACAGTCATCATCATCATCAATAGCGTACGCGTTGCTTTTATTTATGTGTGAAAAATATGTCTTCTATTGTGGAAGTTTGAGCGCCTTTTCTGACTTTTTTTCGAGGAGCTAGAATTTGTTTTCCATTTTTTTCCCTGAGCTTTTTTCCCGGAGGTGCCTTCGGGCATATGCGGCAGTTTGTGAGAGCGGAGGTGGGAATATGTATCTCAGCCCTGAAGCTTGACTAACTAATATCCTAAAGGTGGTTTCTGATATGTGGCAGGAGAATTCTTTGCCAAATTTTGAGGAAGCATTCGTTACTTTATTGTCATAAAAATATAGAAATTGGGCTTGGGAAAGTTGTAGAAATAAAAGCAAAGCATTCTTAGTTTAACATAAGCAAAGAGTTGTTATTTTTTAAGCAAAAAATATATCTTAGCAAGAGATGAAGTACAGTAGTTTTTAAAGTTTTTGTCAGTAGTTTGGAAAAATATTCTTGTCATGAAAACATTTGGGGAAACCTTTTAAAGTTTAATGGCTTTTAGACAAAGATAAGACACTTAAAATAAAATTTGTTATATTTCTATATTATATTTCAGCTCTATATTGCATGCAGCTGTATATACATATGGTTAAATAAATTTCATTTACATTTCACAAGTCATAAAATGTAAGAAATTGTATTCTGAAATGTGTATAAATTACACTATATATTTATATACACCACAGAACAAATATAATCGTTAAAATGGGTTTAATTTAGTGCTTAATTGAAACTCTGATGTGGACACCACAAGAATTCCAGTTTCAGCCATTAAGTTATACACATTTTGGCTGTATTTCATTAAAACGAATTTCCTTGAATTTCATTATAGATATATTTCTCAGTTCAGTTCTCATTTCGTGGCAAGGTAAAAATAAATAAACTCAAAACATCTTCATTAAAAATTGTATAATACAGAAAAACATAAAACACCAGATACAACTGAAGCAGGTAAAAAACAATTTTTACAATTAGAGTTTCTACGAAAAAACAAACAATTCGGCCATCACACAAGAAAAAAGGTTTTCGGTGCATGAAGCTGTAAGTTGACTTTTGATTTAAGTTCATCTAAACTGACTTAATTCACTAAATTACTTAGTTTAGTGAATTAAGTCAGCCAATTTGAGTTTTTAAATCTAAACAAATGGCCGTTTGGTTAGGCTTAGTGACACTTAAACAACTTTTTAAGTTCTGATAATTCTACAAATACTGCATGCAGATTAACTAAAGGCCGAAATCCCTTAACCGGAGTATAAGAACTTTTTCGAACAAGTGTCCTTTATTCTGTCCTCTGTCCGTACGTACGGATGTTACGCAAAAACATCGTTTAAATGGATTCGAGACTAGTCAAAATGAATATTTTCGTTGAAATATGATACCCGAAATTTTTCGCGATTATAATACTTCCTTTACTTCGTACAAGGAAGTAAAAATGCAATTTGAATTGTTTATTTAATACAAATTTAAATTAAACATCATGCGAGACTAAATTAAATCCACCAAATATTCACGTAGTGTAAATAATTTCTGAGGAATATGATTATATCTTTTGCTTTAGTAGCGAGTCTCTGAATAATCGTTACCAATGGAAATACTCTATTTGTCTTTTTTATTACATTTATTGCTGAAACATTTGCTAAAGATTTCGCCATTTCATTATGAAGCAGTTTTATTTACTTCAGCGTAAGCACTGATAGATTCATTTTACCTTTATGCACATAGAGTGTGTTAATTAGCTTTAGACTTTTTCACAGTCATTACGTAATTCTTCCTTTAAACTTCTGGCAATCAAATTAAATTTCCAAGCTGGCTTCTACGTAAATAAACTCGAGATGTCTTTTAAAGATGTTGCCCTTTCGGCTGTGTCCTGATACTTACTTTGTCTATGAAGCGAGGAATACCTGTATTTGTACTCTTACATCATTAAATTCCTAAATATAATATCGAAATGCAGGCTTGAACACCACGCCAAAAATTAAATAATAAACTCGTATTAAAATATGGAAAATTAGATAAAAGCCATAAAGGAAAGAAATTAAAAATAAGAAATTTCTCAATGTAAATTTACAGAGGCTGTTCGCATATTTTTTAGATTATTTTTATTGTACTTACAGAAATAGTTTACCTAAAATGTTTGTGCTTTAAATGTTATATTTCATAAATCGTATTCTGCACTATCTTTCTACAACGTAATGTCAAAGCCTTTTGGAGTACCCTAAGAAAACGTTTATTCCATTAAACTCTATTATTAACTCTTAAACAGTTTCTGAAGTCAAAGGGGGTTTTATGTCGACGTTTAGGCAAACCGTAGTCCTGACGTTCGGGCCCTGATACTCCTTTCTTGTTCGATGTTTTTTTAATTAACAGTGGATTTTGATTTGTGACTGCTTGTTTTGTCTTGATGTAATTCTACTGATTCAGTGCGAATAAACAGAAGTTGTTTCATATTTGAAAATTGGGTATAAAATGTGTTCCTGATAATATGTGGAGTTAATCTTAGCATTTTTCTGCATTCGCTTTATTTTTAATTTACAGTTAAACGAAAAAACATCAACAATCTTAAATCCCTTTAAGAAACTTTCTTTAGATTCTTTGAGGCATGTTTTAAGATTTTTTTCTCCCCTTTGATGATAATAAATATATTTCTTTTTATTGCAGTCATTTAAATGCACACAAAATTCATCTATTGCGATAATGCTTTTCCACTTTTGTGTGGATAAATGCTTTTCATAAATAATTCTGCAGCGCGTTCTGTTATCTACAATATGTCGTAAGGAAAGACGATGTACATTAAGTTTTTTCGCCTTTTTAAAATTCAAATCAGCATTAATTCTCTTGTTTACAGGTAACTCTGATCATTTTAATGATTTTACATCTTTTCTTTAACTTTGTGGATTTTTTTAGTAATGCAGATCTTACATTTGCAAAATTCGAAACATTCCGTTTTTTCCTTGGGTACATATTTGGAGCAAGTTTTCCACTTGACGCCAAACTTTGATATTGCTTTCCTTTCTTAGTGACAATATTATCTATCGTCGCTTTAGATATAAAAAAACTACGCTTTTACAGCGGTTTTAAAAACCAGATAGGAATAACATTCTTCAGAAAAAGTACAAACATAACCTTCTATATATTGCTTTTTTAAAAGCGCCATTTTGTATGAAAATGAAACTGTTAGGCAGCAGAAAATAATTTATAGTTTCCAAAATATAGTTGCAGTTAAAAACCAATTTCCAAGCAGACAATTTGTTTTTATAGCAAAGCAAAATTGTCTAAAAATTGTGCGAACAAGATGTATATTTCCATAAACGTTGCTCAAACTAAATTAGTGTAAACCCATTACCAGGCTTTGATCGACATGATTATTGAAGACCTATTGAATTGAATTTATCAGATTTAGATTGATTGATTAGATACCAGTTTGTCTCACTCCCAATTCGAGTTATACATATGTTTAGTGAGAAACTAAACCCATTTTCTGAGTTTCCCTTGCAGTAAAAATACAAATATAACTGTTCCGTAACTTTAAGGGATAAAGTTTGACTCCGCGCAAAGACACAGAATATTTTCGTTGAAGCCTCGCCTTAAAGCTTCTTATGATCTCGTCAGCAACCGACAAAAACTAAGTATATTGAAAATATACGATACTAATAGTACAGGTATCAATAATATTTTAAATATAACTGCGAGAAGGAAAACGATGAACTGTTCATTTCCAAACTAATAGATGTTTTCATCATATTCATTATTCGGCATGTAAGGGAAATTTTATTTTGCATAATTACTTAATCATTCTGCAAATTGACTTTTATTTTGCTGGCATGTTCATTATTCAAACAAGAAAATAAATTCATTTTTTTGCTTTATACATGTATACGTTTTACTGTTAAATACGTAGAGACATTAGGTTATTTCGAAGGCGGAGGCATGAAAAACAAATGCCATCGAAGCACTCGAGTGCTTCGAGTGTGCTGACCATTACACCACGAAGGCATGCTAAGAAGGCTGGAAAAATACCTTACATACTCCCCCTTTTAAATTGCGACTGGGGATTAGATGACCCAATCACCAAATCCTAGTGGTGGAGAATCATCATCCATCACCTCTTTTTTAGTTCGGGCGACACTCATTTCGAAGCAGAAGACATAAAAAATGAGCAATGCCCTCGCCAGGACTCGAACTTCGGACCTCCCGAATACGCGTCAAGTGTGCTGCCATTACACCACGACGGCATGTTAAGAAGGCGGAAGAAATGCCTTATAATTAGAGAGCCCAACAACATGTGACCGAAATAATTTTTTAACACTCATTGCTTTTCGACGTAAGTTGAGATAGGTTGCATCGGAGACAGACAGGTTGCATCGGAGATTTCGTGAATTTCCAGATATGTAATATGAACACGAAAAAATATCTTTTAAATGTCTTCCACATAGGCATCTCGTCTCTTAACCAGAAAATCCGAGAAAACAATTCTATCTTATCCAATCCATAACTAAACAGTAGGCGTAAATCACTAAACAATTCATAAATAAATGATCTACTTGTAAAAAATATAAACAAAAAACTATAAAGCGCAAAAAAATCTTAGTACGCCAAACTGTTATTTCATTTATTATGTACTAGTAATAATAAAAGCAATGGTGTTGTCACAATGTGGGCGTATCCCAAGGAATACCCAATTTAAAAGGCAATCCTCTTTCTTTCCTAGACACTTCCGTGGTAAAATGTTTGACACGCTTTTATACTCTTCTTTTTATCAAATACAGTCAGAGCTTGATGCAAGTGGTTTACTTTCAGATTCTTTTTGGGATCAATCTTTGATTACGTGTAAGATGAAATACTTTCCGTGACAGAAGCTTTTATTGTATTTTTCTGCAAATAGTGTCATTGGTCAACCTCTGAATAAGGGGTTAAGTGAAGTAAATACTGAAAATGCTTTTTTCTAAGTTGAAATATTTTTTCAAAGTATCATTTTTCTCTAAAAATGCAAGGAACAAAATTAATGAAGGGATAGAATTTTTAATCTGAAAGAATATTTTAGTATAGATATATTATGTATACTGAGATTGGAGGAACTAATTTTTTTTAACTATTTAGAATCCACTTTTTGCATTATCCCTTCATTTCCCATTTTCTCTGTATTTCACACTAGAAGTTTACAAATTACATAACGCAAACCAATGCACATAGTGGATTCGAGACAGAAATTCGAATAGCTTATGGGTTATAGCTTACATCCTAATGTACATTTAAATGCCTTGAAACCGGCTAGCTTTTGAACGTAAGTATAAAAAACGTTTTATAAGAGATTGTGAGCCTCCCTCAAGTGGTAGGAAAACATGTACTGTGTTTCTTACCATCGGTGTTCTGTTACTAGCATTTATTATATTATAAAGTAATGTAATTGCTAATATCAGATACCGCACATTGACTTTTGTTAAGAAATTGTGAATTTGCAAATAGCAGAATTCCTTTCGTTGTCGTTTATTTCTGCTTTTATTATGCGACTTTTAATGTCGTAAATGATGAATTACTGATTTTAATTTTAGGTACTTAGGTTAAAACCTCCTGGGGATTATTCTTTGCAATTTTTATCACAATTTTCTATAGTTAAGTAAAACTAGAAATTCACCATTCACGCTACCTGGAGAGTTCTTTAATCCAATCAGAAGATACGATCTTCCATTCATCATCCACATGGTTCGGCATATAGCCAGTTCCCAGAGATGTTGCAGTTCAAAATTTCGCAAGATATGCAAATTCATGTTTCCAATTATAATTATTATTTATTGCGTAATTTAATAGACCGTTTAAAACAATATACGTGCTTCTCCAAACTTTATTTGCTTTTTAATAATATTTCTTATTTTGCAATTTATAGCATATTTAGTTCATACTAGCGGAAGTACTCGATTCCAGTTACGTTAGATTGAGAGTAATGAATCTAACAACAGACAGAACGATATCCTTCTGTAATAATGATCCAAAATCTGTAACAATGATGAAATCCTCTTGTTATAATGATGCAAAAAATAAGATTGATAGTCATACATTTTTCAGTCTGATGCGATATGGAACCCAAATAAAAAATTTCGTTAGAAAATAAACTAATTCCCTCTCATTACATCAACAACAATGGCACCCAGGTTTTAATTAGATTCGTCTTTCTAATCAAGCGGTCGTAAAATGTCACGTCCCGTGCAATATTTCATCTTATATTCAATTTTAGTGGATTAAATGTGGCAAAAAATTGATCATAACTGATCAGTAATCAATAACGCGAACAAACAAACAAACACACAAACCGACATTCCTCTTTATATGTATAGATTTTATGAAATTTACAAATTTCTGAATGACAAACTCTATGATTTTAGAGCGAGCAGTAGCAACACCTTTCGAAAGAAAGCATTTTTATCTCTAACGCGCGACACTGTTGCCACTCGGAAAAATGAGTGCGAAAATAAGCGCTTTCAGAGATTTTAATTAGTATTTTGGCTGATTAAAGTTATACGAAGATGGGAAGAGCCGAAATGGCTTCCCGCGAATTTTTGGAATCGGGAATAATGTATTTAATGTTTGGCAATGCTATTTTTATTTTATCGTAAAACTTAGAAATTTTTAACAAATTCTGTGATTTGAAAGAGAACAATGGCAGTTACTTATTGTTTCTTAGATGTATGGCAATGTATTCTTAGTTATTATACTCAAAATGTTAATTTTTGCGACTTATTATTTTGTAACTTTTGTGCCCGATTACAATTGCGTTATTTTTTTTAATTGTGTAATTTTCCTTAATGTTCTTAATGCAAAATTTTAGTTTTTCTGTTTATTCTCTATAACCAGATTTTATTTGCGTTTTTCCAGTTAAGTTTTGGTTTGCACATTTTTATTTACTATTTTAATTTTAAGCAAAACATTTACTATTTTAATTTTAAGAAAAATGTTCTCTCGATTCCATTCTATCGGGGTCGGGCTAACAAATGCACAGCTTAGTTTAACTATTATGTTTCTTGATTAAAATTTTGCTTATACTAAATTTCTGAATTTTGCATTTTTTAACAGAAACATGTTACCTTTTTTCCAAATGTCTTTGTGTTCCATACTATGATGCGAAGGACTAGATAAATGTAAAATTCATGTGTTTTTTATTTTACATTTACATAAAAATTGAATTCTCATTTCGCATTTCTCCTCTTTTTGAAATGATTGGAACTTTTTTTCAGCTTCGGTTTATTGTGTAATTTTGTAATTTTGGAACTGCTATCATTTTGCTTTTTAATTTAAATTTAAATATTTTCGACTAGATTTCCTTTTTTAAATATTTTTATTTATTTGAGCTTGTTTGCGCTTTAGACAATTTTTTACCAATTCATTTTATAATTTGCCAACTGATATATGATTTTTATTCTTCGTACGAAGTAAAGGAAATAGTGTAATCACGAAAAATTCCGGGTATCATATTTCAACGGAAATATCCATTTTGACTACTATCGAATGCAATTTAACGATATTTTTATCTGACGTTTGTTATGTAAGGACGGAAGAAAGGATTCGTTTTACCCAAACGAATAATAAAACTGATTTAAAATGGAGTCTGAAGAGATTTTTTGTGGCCTCTATACGTCCCGCATAACTCAAAAACAAGCAGCTTCAAAACGTTAAAGTTTTGCATATAGGATTAACTATAACATGCTATTTTGGTTGCATTCGGCCGCACCAAACGTGTATATACATTATCATGTTTTCGGTACACAGTTGGTATGGCAGAGTGGTACGGCGTGAGGAAAAAGTTGATACCAAGCTAAATTCAGCCAATTAACATCTTTATTTGCAGATTTGCAGGCACACTAGAATAATTTCTTGAAAACAATATACTCTTTAATCATGGCAATTAGATGCCGCATAAAAATATGCGAAGTCATTTCAGGCAGGAAAGCATAAGCGGCACGAGCTTTTCTTCGAAATTTCAGAGTATAATGTTTAATTTCAGTACACGGAAATCTTCAAATATGGTGTTTTCCCAAATGCGAAAACAATTTAGTGAAATGGAAATGATTATTCTTGCAAGATTTATTCATCGTCTGATTTTCAAATTTGTGATATGAATTTTTTAATAGGGTTTATTTAATGCAACTAAAAATATCATATTGAAAGTAGTAATCATTATTATTATATTGAAAATCTGAATACATATTGTTGTTTCTGCTTGTATTGGATTAAAAGTATAGTATTGAATTATGAAAAATGGTATTAGAAATTCGAATTCTAATACTTTAGTGAAGAAGAAATAATAAGAATAATAAATAAATATAAAGAAATAAATAAATATAAGAAATAATAAGGATATAAAAAATAAGTGAAAATAGTACAGATAAGTAATATGAAATTATGGTAAATGCATGTTAAAATTTGTGGGTGACTGTAAAGTATACAATATGTTGAGGGAGTATTGGTTCCGAAACAGAAGCCTGTTATTACCTCTGTACAGTTGTTCCTTTTTACCCTCTTCATGTAACATAATGTTGAAGGCTCTCATTTTAATGAAGGCTCTCA
The DNA here is from genome assembly GCA_000611955.2 of Stegodyphus mimosarum. NCBI lineage: Eukaryota > Metazoa > Arthropoda > Arachnida > Araneae > Eresidae > Stegodyphus > Stegodyphus mimosarum. The sequence continues at coordinate 135,721 of KK114718.1, forward strand.
TTTTATGATTGAGTGTTATTTTTTTTACATTATTATTAGCATACTTTTTTATTATGGAATGTATTAGTGCAGTTATCAAAGGCCAGTTACCTTATGTAAGGAACGGATGCCTTTTCAAGTAACTGCCTAAGCACCCTAAGCCACCAGTGCAGAATACGCTGGTTAGCTCAAGAGGCTAGCTCTAATGATGGATATGTTTGTTTAGAAGTATTGCGAGGTTTTTCAGTTTGTTAAATTCAGAAATTGCAAATGAAGACAATCTGGGGAAAACCATAATTTTACCAATACTATTATAAAATTTATGATGTTACTCTATAATAATGAAAATTAGTTGTATTCTGAAATTTTTGAAATTTATTCTGATTATTTAAAATAGGTAATATGTGTGCAAAATTTTTTCAACTGTTATATTGTGTTCAAAGCTTTGCAGAGACTTCCCTGAAGAAATGTAATTGTGTGGACTGCAAAATACAAAAACGTTTAGACTGAAAAGTTTTAAAGGACACTAAAATATTATCTAAAACATTCTAAAAAATTATATAGGTTCATATTTTTCAGTTATGTAAGTAATTATTTTGGTCAAAATTTCAGGTTTTGTATTTTTCAAATTATTTTTCTTCATTTGTTTTCACGCTTTTCCTTTGAAAAGGCTTCTCTTTCGCTACGCCTTTTTTTTACTTTTAGGAGGGGGGGATATGTAAGCAAAATACAGAATATGCAGAAGATTGAATTATACACGTAAATTTCCCTTCTGAATTCTAAAAATAGTAACCTCGCTATGAAATGCGTCATTTCTAGATTAATCCATGTCATATGACTGTTGCATTATTCTGATGATGTAAATGGAACTAAAACGTAAGCAATCAATAATAATTTTACAGAAGTATTAACTATCCAATCAAAATGCATTCAGAACCAAGACTAACTCAGTCTGAATTAAGATTTCACCCTCAGTCGAACTGTAGCGAGCAAGTGCATTAGTTCGACTTAGTCGAACTGCTGTCTGTTGCTTTCTTCTTGTTGCAAAGTTATCAAAAATGTAAACCTCTTAAAATAGGCACAAGTAATGTGCCAAATTGTTTGTGGCCGCAATATGTTTACTGAACATAAAATGAAGATTTAATCGGCCTCGACTGCCAAATTTCTTATTAAGTGTTGATCGGCATTTCAGTTTTTATTATTTCATATATATATATATATATATACGTTTATATATACTCATAAATATACGTTTGGTGCATCCGAATGCAACCAAAATAGGAGGTTCACAACCACATGTTATAGTTAGTCCTATATACAAAATTTCAATTATATATATATATATATATACCCACTCTGTTACTCGATTGAGTGAGCCCAGTTCCTTTAATCTTATATGTCGGTCGGCAACTTGTGCATTTTTTGCCTTAAATCTGATTAAATTATGTTATTCGTATCTTCCGGTTAAGGTTTTTATGCCTTTAGTTAATCTGCATGCAAGATTATATATTTAGTAAAATTACAACTAAATATTTAGTAAAATTACAACTAAAATTTTTCATTATTTAATGTTTTTTCTGTTTCGTATATGAAATAAATTTCTTTGCAAATATTTCCAGAAATTAACTGGAAAATATGTAAATATTGTAAATAAATTCATGCATTCTTTGTGTATGCAATTTTAAGCATGCAAGTTTTCCGTAAAAATATTTCATACGTCTTTTGGATTCGATTTAGAAATGATATTTTAGATTAAATTAAAATTTGTTTAGCAAAATTTGATTAAATTAAAAATATGCTTTGATACAGAAATGTGAAAACATAAGTTTATGCATGCATAATCTTGAAGAAAAGCTTAATAAATGAATTGATTTAATTCAAAATTTTCTTAAAATAATTTTAAAAGTAAATGGCAAAGCTCGCAGGGAAATGTGTACAAAATTAGTGATTGTTCAGACATTTACTTTCCAAAAACTCAGGAGACTTTTCTGCTTAATTTACATCAAATTTCATTAACTGAATTTTGTATCCTCAAGTTTCCTTTTAAAATTCTCTTTTCTCCTGCGGAAAAGATTTTTTTGAAGCATTGTTGAAGAGATTTTTCCTTATTTTAAGAAACCAAGCAATAAGCGAATTTGTTCACAATACAGCATTAAACTGTTTAAGAAAGAATTATTTCCCAATACGAATTTATTATCCTTTACAAAGCGAGAATTCATCATGTAATCCAATAATGCATATATTTCACCTAAATTATGTCGCTTTGGTGAGAACAAAGATTTGCATATTGCCTTGGAGAGAAAGCTTAGGATGAAACAAAAGGTTGGATTTTACAAATCCCTGAACACCTGAATATTAAATAGCACGAATATATTAAATTAGCGCTGAATATAAAAGTCGATTCATTTCGAGAAACGATTTAAGAAGAAAGTTTCGTTATTTTTTTAAGTGGCTAATAATAAAACTTTCATGAATATGTTTCCGATGTGTACCAAAAAAGTGTAATAGAAACCTACAGCATTTATGTTTTATTCCCAAGTTAATTATTGCATTTATATAAATTAAACAAAAAATGAAATAAAAATATCGATGGAGTTCCAGTTTGGGCAAATACAAAAATTATTTATTACAGTAATTTTTCTGTTATATTTTATTCTGAAATTCTCTTTGTTATTATATTGATTTTCTTTTCGAAATTAATATTTTTTACTAACATGAAATTTGCGATATAACGACAGAATTTGTGCGTCATAAAATGAAGTTCAACTCTCAATCCAGACGTGATCAGCAGAAAATATTCTATATTGCAAAATTTCAGACCAAGGCATGTGTAATGTTTCTTAGATTGTGAATGAGGAGATACATTACAACTGATCTTCAGTGTAACAAGTGTTCTGAAATCAGATATTAAAAATCAAACTGTTAGCATATGATTTAAAAGTGCGTACTTGTTCATAATGAATTGGATGCATACAGAATAGATGATAGCTTGATAATATTTTTTCCAAAAGAAACACTTTACTGCTCTAGAACATTCCACACAAATACTCATACATTTGTTCTCGGTATGACAGAGCGCAATCAGTAGTTACCACTTCAAATTAATAAAAACGTAAAACCCAACGCAATGCGACGTACATTTAAAGAGCGAAGCTCGCACAGACATCACTCAGTAATACTGCAAAGTCAGCTCTGAACTACAAACGGAGATGTGAGGTTTTTCTTCGGCGTTATAAGCCTTTTAAGAGGAGAGCGTGTACAGATACAAAAATCCTACGTTTTCTCCTCTATTTTAAAACAACTGCATTTAAAAAATTGTCGTCAAAACAAAAGTACGTAAATAAATGTTGATATTTTAAAAGCGTCGCCTCAGTTTTATGGACCTGTTTTTTTCATTAAGCTAAAGTTACATACAAAGGATCAGTTCAAGTTATTTAATTACAGTACCATTTGCAGTATACGTGAACCGAGCTAAAATGTCGTCACGTTAGGCAAAATTTTACGATTTCTCGCCAAATTTGGCGACATTAATTAGTTGCCAATAAAAATGTGTCGCCAAAACCATAGCCAGCTTGGCTCTATTTCACAAATTTGGGGTGGCTGGGATTTACTTCAATGTTAAATGGATTGTCCCCGTAACCTTATTTCCCCGAGAAGTTCGCATTTTTGAGGCATTTCATGTTACATTATACAAGCAATATTACAACTTTTGCGTATAGTTTCACTATAATTATTTACATATATTTACAGATTCGTAAGGATAATCTTAGAAAATTACAATATAACCTTATTGCTAAAATTACTTTTAACATTCCTTTTTCCCCTTTTTGAGAAAAATAAAAGAAGAAAATTGTGTTAAATTCTTCATTAACATACTTTATTTTTTTCATTTTAATTACCATAAATGTTTAACATTTCCAAAAGTAAAGTACTCGACGTTAAAATCAACAAAAATGAAAATCTAAGGTTTTGATTGACACTAGGTTGCCCTTGAAGGTAGCAAATGTATCTGAAAGTAGTAAATTTCTACATGGAAGAAAAACAAATATGTAAAAAATAAAAATCATCACTTTTGATATTTAAATTATCACAACATTATATTTAAAGGTAAATGATGTAAACAAAACTTACAATAATAAACTAAATATGTATGTGACTAATAATAATAAAATAAACATGTATGTGTAAATATGTATGTGAAGGGTATGTGACCATCCCGGATATTCGCATAACCTTTAGAGCTTCCCATGTTTTCACTGAAGTGATCAATTATCGCAAATGCTAGCAATGGTCAGCCTTCCATTATTATAATTTTCAGCTCTTTTAAACTGACCGGAGGAAGTAAACGGGCAGAGACAGTACACCGAAGGGTACCCCAACAGCATCCTTTCAACGGAATTAAGATCAGGGATCACACGGCATCCACTCCCTACGAGAAATGTCCTCAATATCTAAGTACTCGTCAATGATGTTGGCTAGACTGGAATGGGAAATATCATCTATAAGGAGAACATCAGGATCAACTACTGAGCATAAGTCTCACAAATAGGTATAAGGCTTCATCCTAACCATGCAAAGCATTCACGAAACGGCCTTTAAAGATGTGCAGCTGAGGTCAATATTACATTAAACTGCAAGCTTATACCATGATGCTGCCACATCTGACTATGTAATGTTTGGTTTTAGTTCTGATTCCGTGTGACTTACATACTTACCGTCTGATTCCTGTTCATGGTTTGCATTTTTCATGCATTTCCTTTTCATGCTGCACATGTTTCCTGTTCATGGATTCACATGAGAAAAACGTTGCTGCAGTCTGCGACAACCCATTTTGAGACATTGACAATATTCCTTTAATTCTTCCTTATTTGCCCTTATAAACTGGGTGGTTAGTCGAACATAAATTCTTAGTACTCTGGCATACATTTCTTTTCTCGTAAAGGCCACTTGTCGATTCTGCTTATCTATAATAGCAATAGACCGACCTTCTGAAGGGGTAATTACCTTTGGTAGATCGTGCAGAGTTGTCTGGGCAACAGTTTAACCCATCTAGAAATGTTATCACATCCGAGAAGTCATCGAATGATAAGCGCCGAACAAATAGCGACATATTTACTTGACAATCCTGCTTCAATGTGTTCCATTGCATGCCTGAGCTCACTACCTGCCATTCATTCAGCCATAGGATCACGAATATCGTCAAATACTATTTTTAAAATTTTATAAACAGTTTGTTTCGGCATTTAAATAAAGCTCCTGAAAGTCTTCAGAATGCTGACATGTTTAAAGACTCACTAATTAACATATCCTCGGACAGTCAGGTTGGATTGTTTGTAAACTACGATATGTGTATACTGCCATCTGCATTCACATAGATTTTCAGCCACTCAAATTCAACTGCGCTACTGCGAATTTGTATTTCGTGCTTAACGTTTGGAATCAAGTGTGTATTCTTTAAATATGTAATACATTTATATGTCATCAATTTTGCAGACTAAGATTCATTAGAAACAAGCTTGATATTTATACAAAAAGAATGAAATGCTTTTGATAATATAGTTATTTATAGAAAACTCAGAATATATTATAGGCCATATCGAGTGACTTAATTCAAATTTTAAATAATTCAAATTTTAAAGACGCAATTTCCTTTCTATGGGAAAGCATTGATGAAAATTGTCTCGGGAATAAATCGTCTTCGAATTATATGTATCAAATATTTTGCTTACTGAAGAGACCGCTATACAGACATGGTAAGTTTGATTCAAAAATTGACGTTTTATCCTTGCAAAATTTGCCAGAAGTATGTAAAGGCAATTAATGAATAAAATATCTTTTAAATAATGATTACTGTGATTAATTAGCCCTCGAGTTATTCAGTTTCCTTTTGAAATATTTAATTAGGAGCAACTAATAAGCATGTCAAAATACAAGAATATACTTAGAAAATTTCAAAACACAAGTTGGAAAAATATACTTAAAAAATTATGAACCATACTTGGGAAATTTGAGAATGGTTGAAGAACAGTTAAATTAATGCAAAAGTATTTTTTATGCTCGCTTTATGCTAAATGCTTAAATTATGAAAATCTTCTTTAAACTTTATAACATTTTTAGACCATAAATTACTCTAGATATGATGCTCTTACTATTTCATGCGTCCATATTAATAGCACACGGGGATGAGAATCAAATATTTATTAACACGTAATAATACGTTTTTCCAATTTACGTAAGCACCGAAAGGATTTTGAAAACAATAGAAATTGTTGAATATATTTGCTTTTTCTTGGTGATGGAGCAAGCATTCTGATGAAACAAATCAGCTTGAAACACATAATACCGGATTAAATCTCTTTAGTGCATTTCTTATTAAAAATGAAAACTTATAACATATCTAGTGAAAGCATATCCAGTTTGAGATATAAGGTGTAAAATGTGTCTTTTCGTTTATTTTACAAATGAAACTTGTAGAGTTTGATCTTCATTGCTAACGAACAAAATATTTAACTTTATGTACACAGAAGTGACTTATCGCTAAGGAAGTAAACTTAAAAAGCGTGTAAAAGAAAGACCCTTTTTTTAAAAAACTAATTAAATGAACATTAGGCACTTTTGGTGCTAAACAAATCCGCAAAGCATTTATAGTGAGACATTCAAAGTAGTAAGTCAAATGTAAAGCTAAATTTGAATACCTTATAACCAACGGCTACTCAGAGAATTTAATGCGAAGTTGGCTAAGAGTTTCACAGGCGTGATTTTAACTATCAGCAGTCCGATGCAAGGCCGAACATAGGAACTCTTATCTATAGCAAACCTAGCAATTTGGCCTTCAAGAGGCAGAACATGTTCTAACACAACCTCCCTTTATATACACGCGGACTCATTTGCATTCTGGCGAGAAAGCGGAAAGAGAGACATGATAATACAGATTCAAAACATAAAATGAATAGCTATTCAAATTAATAAAAACTGCATAATCTCATTACGTAATGTCTGATATAATATTTTAAAAGACCTTAGTAAAATTCATAAAAAACTCCGTTTTCTATGCACACGTTATCGTTATAGTAATACTTAAAAAGTAATCTTTTAATTAGTAATAAAAATATAATCATTTTCAGTTTACCAATTCACATTGAAATGCATTGGTTAAATAAATGTTCTTGATTATACGGAATTCAAATTCGCATTCGTATACAAATATTTGTGTAAACGAAATATGGGAAAATTCGATACAGGAGAGAGAATTGGCTGGAATTCCGCAATCACTATAGGAAACCAACTAACGGAAACATCATTAATTAAACAAATATTTGACAATTGATGCGATAAAGCGCTGTCGTTTAAATAGCTGTTTCATGAGATAATTGATTTAAACAGAATACTTTAGCGACAAAAATAGCACAATCACTGATCTCCATGACAACTCAGATTTGATAAATAGTTGCATGCATAATTAATGCTAGACGAAATGCAGGTAGCAGCAGAAGTGGAATCGTTTGAGATTTTGAAATGATATACTTTAAATAATACGATAATAAAAGTATTGCTGATGTTTCTAGATTAGTCAGTGCTAGATATTTAAAGATAAATTGTTTGGGATTTAAATAAATAGCTTATCTATGTTATCAAACAGTGTTGCTACGTTAAACTACACGTTAGATTTAGAGATAAAAGTACAGTTTTCGGTATTTCAATTTCATGTCTGCGATTATATCTAAACAAAATGTACTGTTGAAAATATATTTCCTTTAAAATGGGAAATACACTTAAATCATGGATGTTCAGCTTGTTAACTCAATAGCACGCAGCGTGGAAGATATGCCAAAGGCTCCTCCATTTGACAAAAATACTGGAAATGCCACTTGCATGACATTTTCTAATAAGGCCGCTACTATTATTATTAATAATTATACCGGATAAAACTGTGTTTACTTTTATACCTAGAATATATGCATCTAAAATACAAATGAATGTAACATTTTTAATAATAAAATATGGTCCGTTTTCATTGATGTAAATTGCATAGATGGCAGATGTAGGGTGTTCGAATACAAAGCGAAATAACATTGCGGGGTAGGTAATTAGAAAATTGTAAATTTAGACTTATCTTTTTAAATTCCTTACTTATTTTAATTGTTTTCGTATTCGAAAAATTAAATTTGCTTTTTGTTACCTTCAAGTTTCCTGATTCAGATATTTATTAACTACTTATACACATTTTTAGAAAATGCCTTGGAATATTTGTTTAATTAAAAATGTCTAGGATTTCCTAAGGAGGTACATTTATAGGACATGCAATAAAGTCCTCATCACGTTGCACGATGACATTACCCCCCCCCAGTCCTTTGATATGATCCCAGATGAAGAATCTAGGGTATTATAAGTATGGCTGTCTCGTAGGCGAATGATCAGACCATCACTCACAAATATCCAGCTGTCATGTTTAAACGATGGTGAATACCTAAAGATTGTATTTTAGAATCTGAGCTGTTATATGATTATAATTTGTAATTGCTCAATATATCCAGTCTAGATGTTTGTTAACGGCTTAACTAATGTTCGCTTTACAATTGGTATAATAGGCGTTATAACGATGGAGAATCATGTTTTAAAATGTTCACTTGGAATATATTTTCTTATTTTATAATTTATACGATTCGTATGGAATGAAAGCCCATTGAAAATAAGCTTACTGTCAGAAGAAAATCCAAGATACAGGATTATTTGCGCAACACCCAAAATGCTTATTTAATTGCGTGCAACTTACGAAATTCAATTTCTGACTGTACGACAATAACATTTCTGACTGTATGCCTATACAACCATGAGGAAGACATGAGACGTATACCTGCTTGCCACTGTTAAAGGCTAGGTAGTATCGCCCTCCACCACCTGTCTACTAAGTACACTTTTGTACTGTAATACTTTTACATTTTACTACTTATTGTTTACTACATATTTACTACTTACTGCTTTTATATTGTACTACTTGTATATTGTACCAATTATATATATAATGTTCTCTATTTTATATTATGTTATTTTTAATTAGGTAACCAAATACGAAACTCCACGTGTTCCCCGAGGCTTACAGATGTAAGTAAACAACTCATATTACAAAGAGATACTATTCAACGATAAAAACATAATATCTAGGTCTAGAGAGAACAGAGTAAATACAAAATACAAATACTATTATAATAAAAATACTAAAATATATCACAAATAATTAAACTATATTAGTACTCCTATAAAAGAAAAGAAAAAAAACTTGATAATAACATAATAATAATGAAAATGAAATAATACTTAAAAATAATACTGATACAAACGAAACATGATAAATCAACAATATAATACATTAATACAAAACGTAATCACACATAGACTATACACAAAGTATTACAATGACACATAAAATATTAAAATTCAATCATAAATAATAATATTAAAAGTTCAAACAACAGTTAAAGTCGTGCAAGACTGCAGAAGCTTCGGAGCTAGAACGATCATAGAAAACAGGAGGCCGGCAAAAAGAGGGCTGTTCTGAGCTCACTTTAAATACACGTATGGCACTAGCATGCAACCTACAATGCAATAAATTATGCACCACATCTTCTACAGCATCGCCGCAAGCACAGAGTCTATTACTATCAATACTGAAACGAAGTAAGTCAATTCCATATTTCTCATGACTGGTCAAAATCCGAGTAAGTTTATTATCCAGTTGGAAGTGCCTACACTTAAAGTCGTTGAAAAACACTTCCCAAGAGACTTTCCCAAATTTTTAAAAACACTTGGGAAATTCTTTGCCCACTGGGCCTTCGAACAAGCAAGATATTCAGCATTCCAATCAACCACAGTTTTCTTCCAAGACACATGCTTCCAATAAGACTTGGGAGAGAACAACATTAAATCAATTTCACGATAAGTGGCTTCCTTAGCCAAATGGTCAGCCCTCTCATTACCGAGAATACCACTGTGCCCTCGAACTTAGTTAAAATGAATATCTGCAATATGTCCAGTCGCATGTAATATAGAATGAATTTCCACCATCAGGTTTTCAGTCGATAGTGTGTCATATAGAAAGATAGAGAGAAGAAAGTAAATTTGTGCAAATAAGGTATTTAACAGTCTCATTTTTACGACAAGGGTTTTGTATTCATTTAACGGTAAGCTTTTAGCTTAGAAGCTCAGCTTGATAAAAGAGAACATACATCCGGTGTCCTATATTGAACAACTACGTTCTCACTGCCATCTTGATAAATAGCAAATGCAAGGCCAACCTTTCCATTTAACTTACTACCATCTGTGAAACAAATAATTCTGTATTCTTGGAAACGTTATTATCATAAGTAAAAACTGCTGTCTGAAAGATGAAGTAAATTTAAAAAAAAAGCATCCCATTCAAGGGATTGCAAGGGTTGTCATTAGAAAGTATATCTCTAACATCCATACAAATTAAGATTATTAAATCAAAAGGCGAAAGACCAGAAACAACGAATCCTGCCTCATGACTAACAGTCCTGTAACCACGAATAATGCGGAGCAGAAATCTTCTTTGAACCTATCTAAGAAGTTTACAGTTTATTTTCTTCCTTAATGAATTCCGCCAAGGTCTTTAGGCAAAGGAAATGAGTGCTAAAATGGCATGTTTATAAATCAGTTCGAAAACATCACTTTAACCATATAACTGTTCTTTAAAATGTGCAGTAAACCTAGAAAAACTTGTAAGAATCTTATGTTTGACTAACATTTATTTTATTTTAAAACTTTACTATCATCTCTCATTTTCCACTTTCGGCCAGAATAAACGCGTTAATATGTTTATGCAAATTGTACTTGCTAACGCTTAGGTATTTAAGTTGTGGCTTTTTGCCAAGAGCAGAGTTAGAAGGGGAGAGAGTGAACTGACTTGCCAATAGACTTTACGCGAATGCCGTCACTTACTGTCTGCCTTTAAGGCCAAAGCGTTTAGTCCTCTCGAAAGCTAAAGACGTATTGTAGTTTTCCGCAGTTTACGTACTACATACATAGTAATTTAAAAAGCCAGTCTTAGTGTTAGTTCTCTGTGTAAAATATTAAAAGTTAGCTCTTATTTAAATTTTAGTTAGTTAATAATCTTCTATTTTTACGTTCAGACCACAAGTGGTTGGTCTTTGCATCCCGAAGTACGGGAGCGCCTGTGATATCGTGGAAAATAAAGGGTGATTTAACCCTTCTCATCTTGTCGTCTTTGCTATACTCCATAGGACATAGTTCGTAGTCAAACTCACTGTCTAGTCAGAGCACGTGATGTTCGCTAAGCAGACGAGAAGAAGTACAAGTCCTGATAAACCTTTTCACTCTTACTGGAAATAGACGAAATGTGTTTCTTCCATTGTAATATATTGTTCATAATAATTCCCCAATATTTAATCCACTGCATGACTTATAAGACGATACGACTTTTGTGTATCATCACAACTTTCGAATAGGAAGGGTTGCATTCAAGCTTGTAGTGCTTCGGCCAACCACAAATATAGTTTAAAATAATCTGAGAATCAGTATTGGTGTCATTAATGCTCTTACATGATACAAAAACAAGTAAAGCATCTGCAATTCCATTTGGTGACTGTTTTGGAATTTTCTCAAATTCCAAAGCAAGACAATAAGATTTCATATAAAAGGACTATAAAAGATAATCTGAGGACCTTCTTTCTGCAAATCAAATTTTTTCGTCATACTACCCAGTCTAATTTCAGCAGAACGAAACTGCAAGAAACTCTTTGTTAGATAAAATATATTTTTAGGTGCTACGAGACGCCTAAGCAAATGAAGAACACCAGGTCACCACGCACATTATCGAATGCACCTTTAATATCCAAGAAAATAAGAAACCTGACATAATTTCTACGCTTCTCCTGAGCAACAATATTGTATAATCGAAGGAAAGTATCATCAGGAGATCTCTGAGGATTAAATCTAAACTTATCACTGAAAAGGTCAGAAAGACCGAGATGATAGTTAAGTATAATTACGCACAGTTTCTCAAGACACTTTTCTATACATGGAAGTAAACTAATTAAACGAAAGTTATCTATATGTACCTTCGAAATCTTAGCACTTTTGGGAATAAGAATAACCTTCGCACTCTTCCAGCATCACGGGAAAATGCCAAGATTGAGATACATATTAAAGAAGGCATGCAAGGCAGAGGGGCGACCAATATGAGATTTTTTAATTATTTTACTAGTAACCCTATCAGAAACCGGGGACTTATTAGATCATAAGGGACCAATCACGCAATCAGTTTTCTACGTCAGAGAAAGAGACATCGCATTCGGCATTATATGCCAGATCAGCCTCACAACGCAAAACATTCTGGTATTGAAATATGTTTTTTGCATTCTCATGCCTTCAAAATTCTAACAGTTGTACCGTCACTTAGCACTTGTATGGCCATGGATCTTACCTAAATCCTTAAATTCTGCAGTCAACGCTGGGTAGTGGATAACGAGGGACACATACCTGCTTACCTCAGTTAAACGTCAGTTGAGCCCGTTCTCTCTCACCCGTCAGCCATACAATGCATTTAAAATTTCGAGCATGAGTTGGATGTCAGCATGAGTTGGAGTTGGATGTTAATGCAGTTCAAAGTCACTTAAAAAGTAGCCAACTTTTGAAAAATAACTTAATATTTGTTTCCAAGTTTAATTATGCTCCAGGTAATATGACATCAAATATATATACAAACGGTTTTGAAGAACCATGCTTATACATTTATCTATCTATAAACATTTTCATTTTCGCTGAACGAGAGCCCTACGGATTGAGCTGAGTTCATTTAATTAAGCAGTAATGTTCTCTAAAAATTATCCAACTATTTTCAAACTCATCATCGGAAGCCCTTATTTTTTATAGCTGCATGACATGAATTGCATTATCGGGTTTTTAACTCCTCGAGTTGGGCATGCAATTTTCAGAGTCTTCTTCATACCGCAGATTAGCGAAGTTAGAAAATAATCAATATTTTTTAAAATATTGTTTTCGAATTCAGAGTCATGATATTTGTTTTTAGAAATTACTTAAGTTCACTCAGTATTTTTATTATCACTGTAATATTTCTTTGAAGTAGTTTTAGATATATATATATATATATATGGCCAT
>KK114718.1:148890-170799 GCA_000611955.2 Stegodyphus mimosarum
CGCGTTATTAAGATTTCTTGGCAAATGCTCAAAGAATTATTTTACGGTTGCAGAAACTCTAGATGAGAGTTTAGTTCAATAAAACAGGGAATTTTAAAACTCTTCGGGATTCTCTCAAGTGATGAAATCCTCGGTATTTCTAATTTAAGAATTTTGAGAAAGTAATAAATAAGAAAATTTAATATATGTCTGAAATATTCGAACTCCTGAAAAACACAATACAGCAGGAGTTCTGGCGCTGTGTATGTTCACTAAGCACTCGTTGTGGAGCGGAGATAAACATTTTTACATTTTACGCTTTTGTAATTTGTTAGATACCATAAAATGTTTCATAGGAATTGAACACGGAATTTGTTTTTTTGCTAACAGAATCATTCTCACCTCTCCAACATCTCTACTATGTAATGTATATGAAAATCTGGCATTATTCTGGTACATCGCTAGGCCTGCAGCTGCTAAATTCTTCCTGTGAAAGGTATTAAAGAATAAATTGTGATTGGAAGTATGGAAAGCGTTCATACTTCCAATCACAATTTAGCGTTTCTTTTAAAAATGTTTCTATCGCATTCATTTCAAAAATGTAAAAAATATTTGTGTTTCATTACACTAAATTAACATTTCATCCGGATCTCGAAATTTTGCCCAAATAATGTTGCAATATAATTTCCCAGAGTGGTACTGATGCATGAATTGTGATTAGAAAGGTGGAACATATCTGACGTTCTTCATATATGTGCATGTTATTAACATAATATTAATATTAACATAATATTCATGTTATTCATGTAATTAACATATTAATGTTATTTATGTAATTAACATATACATTTTAAAATATTTAAATATTTTTTCTAGCAAAATTTAATTCTCACATGAAGGGAGGAAAAACATTGATCACCACTCAAGATAGGTTTAAACAAAGTAGGTAAACAAGTATGTATTGTGATCAACATGACTTGAAAATCTTTAGTTTTTTTAAATCATAGTTACAAAGTGATTGTTTATTTTATCGATCGCATTTCATTTTTAGATATGGAAACTTATTTGACATAAAAAATAATAAATATTATTAAACTGCAATTTGCAACTGATATTATTTTTAATAAACCAAAATTCTGAAAATGTAGTTTTCGGCGTTAGAAATAAAATCAAAAATATATAATTAAATATTATAAATTCATGAAAATAAAATTCATGTAAAAATAAGCTACCATTTCTCAAAATGTAAACTATTAAGTCCTGCCTTTAGCATTTAAATTGTATTTATTTTTAATTGTAAAGAAAAAATCGGCAAACGATCTTTAAAAAAACAATTCATTATATTTTCATTTATTACTAATCTTGTTTCTCTGTCTACAGTCTCAAAAGTATGGCAGTAATCTCAGTTAATCTAAATTATTTGTAGCTTCAAGGTGGTCTTAATAAGAATTTTGCTTATGGTCCAGACAAAATGCATTTATTTCTAATTCATTCAACTACAAAACTCTTGAGTTTCAATTACAAAAGATCGCTTTTTTAAAAAACAAATCACCAAAAATGAGTAATTATAATTTTCTTTTATTTTGAAAATTAATGCATCCTTATTTGCTTACATTTTGTGTGAAAGGTATCTATACAATCTATCTATACAATCAATTGTACGAGCCTAACGTATTGGTTTCTCATCTCAGCTTGATTTATATTATCGACATATTGATATTTCCACATCAATAATATTGGCGTACTTGTATGAAAGTTTCAACGCTATCTGTCTTCCATTTTTCTTTAACTCACTGCTCTACAAATCTTTCCAAATGTGGTCCTGGAGAACCTTCACTCCCAGTATAGGAATTAATTGAAAAATCTTTCGTTTAATCCAAGAAGCGTTTTGGAGTAAAGGAATGAATCACTGCAAAATGTCAGAATATTCATTAGTTATTTAACTAGATATTCAAACACATCTAGATAAACATTTTAATAGTATAATTTAAAACTGTACATTATTTACTGCGGGAAAAATGGGATAGTTCTATTATCTTCCGTTCTACTAGACCGACTGACGAAATACAAATTGCTTTTTCGATGTCTCCAAAGCGCGACTTAGGATATATATTAAATTTATATATAGCATTGCTCTAACGTAGGTATTTTGACCCAAAATCGGACCTTTTGTAAAATAACATATTAGTTTTTTCTAGATTTCGATTCTATGACTCAAATTATGCCCAGATATTAAATTTTGTAATTTTTGGTGAGAAATTTATGAAGAAATTAAAAAATTTATCTTGGTATATTTTTTTAGTTTGAGCCAAGAATAATTAATTCACTTGGAGACCTTCTTAATTTATAGCAACCTATTTTTCTTTCCTTTTTTCATTGTTCACAAGATGACTTAAGTCGTATACCACATTTTTGTTATTATCGCTTACAATACATACGCCAGACTTCAAAATGCGCAAAAATATAAATTCGCGTATATCTTAAGAAATTTTGAATAGAAGTATGCAATTTTTTCAGGTATGCTTAGAAATACATCTACTTTAAGATGACGGTAAAACTTTTGCAGGTTATAACAGAGTACCAAAAAATTTTGAAAATACAATTTTATTGATCATTTGATGTTATATTTATATTTAGAGCTCAAGCATCGAATTCAGAAATTGTGAATAGTTAGTTACTTTTCTGCTAATGTGAAATCGTATTCTTCTTCTTTTATGTTTTCGGATTTAGTCGTTCATACTTTATATAGATTAATCTCATCATTTAAAAGGTTATGAATCCCTTTTGTTTAATATTTTATGAAACATAAACTCCAATCTCGGGCGTGATGAGTTGAGTACAACGAATGTGCAAGCGGTTTTGCAACATCTTATGACCAAAAAAGGCATTTTTACGTTACGTAATGTTCTTTACAAGCGTTTTATAAGTTTGTCTGAAGATAATCTACTCCATTAATGGAATCTGAGAAATTGTCTGAGATAATGTACTCCATTAATGTATTACAACTTTCCAATGATTTATTATTCCAAAAGGCTTTCTGCGAAATCCTAGATCATTCGTTTCCATGCATAGTTTGAACTTGATCTGCATAAACGGATTTTTTATAAATGAAATTACGATTACTGGAAACGTATAGGAAGATATTAAGCAAAGCAAAGTGCTAATCGCGCCGAAATATTTTATTAATGTTATGAACTATAGTTGGCAAATCTTTAGATTTCATTTCTAAATTAGATCCATAATAGTGATTAAATACAAGTGGAATAAGCATTTTGTGTGTTTTAAAATTTTATCACTAACAGCAATTTATGAAGAGGTTGTATTGTCATTGAAAAACAAATAAAAAAACACTTAATATCCTTAAATCACTTTTACTCTAATGTTTTAAATAATCAGTTTCATTTCAGTTCTGTCATGTTTTATTTCTAATTCATAACTCAATTCATTTCAGAAGGATACAAATTTCCTGCTAATCTGAGAGCTAAATTCGACACGAATATGCAGAGTAATGTGCCAGTAATACATGGCTGTGTTTTTAGATACTCATAAGCTTCAATGCTTTCTACTTTACTTATTTCGCAACAGAGGATGGATTTACTCTTCGGCTGGAGGTATTAGTTATTTTAATTTATATTCAGCAGTACTAAACCTAAATGAGAACAGTTTAGTTATGTTTCAGCCTATCTTTTTGTTACAACCAGAAGATTTAAAACACACCATCATTTGAGATTTAGTTGTAAAGAGATTTTCAGTCCATACAACGAAAATGGATTTTAATACTTTAAGCCAATGAATGCTACAGTCCTTTCATCGAGAAAAACGATCTAACTCATGTGTGGTATCTGTAGGAGCGAGAGAATGACAGCATAGTCGATACTAATTAACAAACACGGATAAAAAGATCAGGAGACTCTCAGTGTTTTTGATATTTGAAAGCTGAAATTTTCTTTTCATTATTTTAATGTTAAATGTTTTAAATTAAATGCCTCTTCGTTTATTTGAGGTATTTCAAATTATACCCTGCATATTTAATACTTTAATTATAGAACTTTACAAATACAACGATCATCCAACTAGGTTAAGGAACTAAATAAAGTATAGATGAATTAACATTTTAAAAGCACTAGAAATTATAACTTTAAAATTTTTGTGACACATTTAATGTTAGATAAAAGAATAATTATATACTGGAATAATTTTTAAAAGACTATATAAATTTCAAGATAATCAGACGTAGGTCCATCAACTTCAGAAGGGAACGAATGAACAGGTGAGAGAACAGGAATTAATTTTGTATTGGGATCAATAGGTAGAAGAACACAAAAGCCGGCGTAAACCCTTAGAAGTTGCCGGAGCCTAGGAAAATTGCCTGGGACACTTTTGGAAATGTCGAAATGAACTAGATTACAATTAGAGGCATTAAATAAGGAAGACAATTTTTTGTGAAGAGAAAAGGCATTAGAACAAAGCAGCTGACCCTTTGCTCCCTGAATAAATTTTGTAGGACTAAAGTTAAGATTGTGATTAAGTGCCCAACTATGATTAGCTCCGAATATTTGTTTACATCCCCTTTTCGAACATATAATGCGCCGTCCTTGTCGCGAAATTTCAAAATCTTGTAGTTTGGTTGATATATATTCAGCTTCCCTAAGACGGAATGTTATATAAAATCAGAGAAATAGTCTTTAAGATAAATGTTTTTGAAAGAGAAAATGGCCTGAAATTTGACCTTGTGAAGAATCTGAGTAATTTTTCAGCTCTAAAAGCATTAAATGATTTCACGAAAATGGTGTCATGGTTATTGTTAACAGCTGAATGCCATTTGTGATGGCAAAAGGAAACAGTTTGAAGGCTTTATGAAACATGGGCAAACTGGAAAAGGTATTAAAAAAGGTAAAAGAAAAAGGTAAATTAAAAATGGTATTGAAAAAGATATTAAACTGATAAAGGTTACGACTTTATGACGCATGTTTCTGTTCGTGTTTTCCAATACTATACTTGATGATTATTACATTAGCAGTATTTTGAGTATTGGTTACAGTAAACCAACATCATTTGCGTGTAAAGTCGGTGGACTAAAATTTATTCTTCGTCTTTGAATTAATTTGCCATTTGAAATTTATACTACAAAATTGTGTCTTTCTGTAGTTCTTAAATAGTAGAATGGATATGCTCTAATTTAAGAGAATAAGCCAATAAATAGGTTAACATGTAAGTAAATTGTTAGATAAAGGTTATTTTATACTTAAATTAAATATCCTGTCCTTCAGCATCAGAGAAAGACAACTACAGTAATTTTTGAAAAATAAAATGAACATGGGATTAAATGCATATACTAGTTGGAATAGATCCAACATATTTCTGGAAATTTCGAAGTCTTTTCAAAGCTTTTCAATTTTCTGTCGAATAAAAAATGCTTATTTGCTTTCAAGTAGAAAAATTCACCTGATAAGGAAACGTATGGGAGATTTATACTTTTAATGCTGCACGGTAAATCATTTATTAATTATGTTGGAGTCTGGAAAATCAGATACGATGCATCACATCAAATCCTGAAGATCTTAGCCTTCGCTTTTCAGAAATACTAGTTGTCCCAGTCATTAATTGTAACTGTGATTCTGTAGATAAGCCTCTGTGCATTTATTACATACATCCAACGGATGTATAATAAATGCACCTAAAATAAAATTCGGATTTTGTACCGAAATAGTTAATTTTAAGAACTTTCTAATGCAAGATATAGAGATTGCGCCTGTAACTAAATGTAACTTGTGGTAAATCCTGCAACTGACATGTTGGCAGCTTATCTCTGCGTCTGTTATGAAGCAGAGCTTGAGAAAGATGTAAAAGAGCCTTTTATTTAAAATTAAGTAAGTTGAATGGAGGGCACCCCTCGTGCTTAGAAATCAGCCTGAATTGATGGCGTGGACTCAAAAGTAGAATTTAAATTAAAACTGAATATAAATTTTTATTAGCCACGGTTACGCCTACGCCAGTGTGACGGCACTGTCAGAAAAGCAACGCCGTAGACAAGAAGTCTTATCTTAGAATAGCAACTAGTAGCGTGGCCTTCAGCAGCTCAAATTCTAATTTACATTCTGATAGGAAAACCGGAAGAGAGAAGTGACAGTACAGATTCGGAACATACAATTACTGCTATAGCCGTTCTTCTATAAACAGAAACGCCGGCTAGGTCTAAAAGTATTCATTAACAAAGGACAGAAACAGTCATAATGCAAATTTAGAATTTGCAATAATTAAAAAAGGAAATCTTTCCAAACAACATATTTAGATGTGTCCTCGGCTCATTACTGTACAGGTGCACTTACTAACCCTATGAAACAAATAAGAAACGCTAGGGGCTATCACGAATACAGCTTTTTTCAAAAGAGTCTGATGTTAATTCTCAGATTTAACAAAAACTTCCTTTCAACAACAACAAGATTCCTTTCACTTCAGATGGTATAAGCAGCTGATTTACTCTAGCTTTGAAACTGTGCTTTGATTTTACGTTACCTTCAGATCTGGCTAATTTGTGTTTCCTTTTTAAAAGAATAGATATTTGCTTCTCAGAAATTCATCTGGAATGGTCAAATCATGGATTGATTACTCGTCTCACTCCCAAGAGCCTAAGATACCCAAAAGGAAAATACCGATATTACACCCTCAAGAAAAAGGCTTACGTAGGTTTCAAGTCCTGACCCTGAAATTTGGACTAGAAGTCAGACTCCATTAAATACTATAAATCGAGAATGATAAGTCTGTGAACGTATGAGAAAGAACGAATAAGTATTTGATGTGAAACAAAGGGGAATAGGAAAGCATTTAAATTCAGTTTAACTGTTAGTAAAACTTAGGTTAGTGTCGCAAGTTACCTGAGAACAACTCTTAATGCAAGCTATGCTAGGTTATAACATTCCATAGTTTATTGTGTTTAATTCCTGTATGTGTCCTGTATGTCCTATATATATACATGTGTCTGCTTTCGCAGTACTCAATACCGTGTAAAATTTCGACCAATAATAAATTTAATTTGCCAGCTTCTTTATAATACCTAACCACATCATAAATTGAGGTGAGCCAAGAAAAGTATCAAGTGAGAACGAATACATGCAAGATATAACATCTTCAAAATACAAGCATTTTAATTTTTATGAAGTTACCCATCCTCCAACAGCAAACGGCTGTAAAATATTTTGGAATATAATACAATACATAACTTTTTGTAACCATGTTATGTTTTAAAACTATTAGAAAAAACATTTATGTTTATTAACATAACTCCTGGAGTTCCTGCAGAAACGTTAATTGGGTTAAGTTAACTAGGTTTTTATAAGCTCTCATAAAAAGATATTTTATGCCGCAATAATAGGAAAGAAGATAACATTCTGAATAAAATTTCCTCGTAAAGTTCAAAAAAGCTAATCACATACGTATTTTTTCTATGCGGAAACGAAAAGAAAAAAAAATAACATTTCAGAATACATTATTAGAAGAACAATTTGGATACAATAAACAAATCTGAAATATGTTTAACAAAAAATACATTCAAATAAAAATACTTGATTTTTATTCCAAAGCTTGTAATAAGGGTTGAGAATAAATATAAGTACACAGTCATAAACTTATTCAAATTATCGACTTTTTTTCCATTTTGTGTAATCACAGTTTTTCCATCTTCTTTATTCTTGCGTGTTCATTATCACAATAAGTGCAGTTTATATTTCATGACAGCTGTACAATTATTTGTATAGTCAGAAATAAGAAGCAAACTGGTGTAACATCATTGTTCGTGAGAATGGAGAAATAAAACTACTTGAATTTGTTTGAGATATTCACAGAGTGTGATAGAGAGAAAATGTCTGTGGCCAAGATATATGCCGTATATAAATAGTATTACACATATATTTCATTGATTAAAATTAATTAAACGTTTTATGTAAATTTATTAATAAATACTTAAATTTAGTTATTGCAGCGAATCTTACTTCGAAATTCATTTCTGAACTCAAAACATCTGAACTATCCTATAGAATCTATTAGGAATTTTCCGAAGGCAGAACATTTAGAAATCAGTGTTCTCACTGGGATTCAAACCATGGATTTTCCAGTTCCTGATAAAGGCAAGCATTTCAATTAAATAGGCAACTGTTAATTTTCTAACGCTTTACGTTCGGCGTGTTCAGAAATGTAAGAACAAATTTTAGAGAGGACCATTTTGAGAGAGTAGAGCACTCCTTTCTAAAGCCTAAGTCACACATAAGAAAGCGGAGAAGACATTCGTATTAACAACGATGTGATAAATAAAGCGATGTAAATAAAAATATCAAATGTATAATTTACTTCAGTTTGGAATCAATAGCAGAAAGTTAGAAGGTGAACGTTTGTGATTAAGACGTGTTAGACTAAGTCGCCGTATGCTGTGTGGCAGAAAATAAAGAAACCAGATGAAGTAAGGAGGAAGACATTCACCTATGAGCATCTTACTCTTGTTTATATCCGTCAAGTTTCTATGTCCAAAATTAACCGAATCGGAATCTTTTCGTCTGTTCTTTCAAAAAGAATTTTCATCTGAAAAAGCCAATTAAAACTCCACAACTCCAGCAAATAAATAGTAATAATACTTTTTTAAAGCTGTTGTCAGCTAATGAAACTGACGCATTTCATATTTAGAGACTATAGATTCTTTCGCCAACTGCTACATTATTCACAAAAAAATTATTAACATCCTCAGAAACTGTTTCTTTCATTATACGTTTAAATTTAAGACTTGCTTTATATAAACATGTACTATTTGCTAGTATTTTTCATAGCATTTGAAATTTTGCGGAATTTTTTTTTTGCATTTTAAAATTTGATTGTTACCTTTTGCTATATCATGTTAACTGAGTATACTTTATTACAGCCGATCATTTCCGCTAATTAAGCATAAGCACTAAGCATTTAAACCAATCAACACCTCCGAAACAAGAGATGATAAACTGTAGAAGTTTCCAGGGTTGATAGCTACTGGCTTCTAATACAACATGTGTGGGTTCTTTGCTGCCCAATATCTAGAGTTCTGCTTGCTGAAGTATTTGTGTGGATGACAATGAGCTTCGTAGAACATTATCAGGAGATCTAAAAATTACTTTTTTTAGAAATGTTGTTTATTTTGTTAATGTTACAAACATTAGTTTCTTGCAAAATTAATTTTCCTCGATGTTCTTACTAACCGTGAAGAAAAACTAACGGCTTTAAATTGATGTACCTACCAATGTGTGTTTCATCGAGCCATCTAATGCCTGCGTGGCCTAGCATTTAAATCGTCAGATTCTTTCTGCCTCACCCTGTATATTTGTATGTATACTTCGGCTACAATTTCTATATTAGTCTGCTCGAGTATTAAAGTCATAGCTACAAGCTGCTCTTGTTTTAATAAGTTTAGTTTCATTTCTCACAACGCGTTAGGGCTATCTGCCTAAAAATCGATTCTTTCTTGAAGCACGTTCTTTCCAGGAGGAAAGTTGT
Source organism: Stegodyphus mimosarum (assembly GCA_000611955.2). Taxonomy (NCBI): domain Eukaryota; kingdom Metazoa; phylum Arthropoda; class Arachnida; order Araneae; family Eresidae; genus Stegodyphus; species Stegodyphus mimosarum. The sequence continues at coordinate 158,380 of KK114718.1, forward strand.
TTCGTACTCTTGTTACGCATAGGCAAAACACTAAAATTCCCTTTCAGTCATCTATTTTGCCTCGGAACCTGGAGCGAAGTAACAGTATTCAGTGACTTTAATGCTAGGCTACTGTGAACCTTTCTTGATGGGAGGACATCAGATATGTCGGTAGATCAAAGATGTTCTTGTTTTTAATTTTAGCCTTTGAGAAGGATAAAGTTTTCTAGAGAAAAGCAATCAAATTCATGATCGAAGCGTAAATTGCGGAAATTCTGTTTCTTCCTACTTAGTGATATAAATCTGAATTTTCTTACTAAATTTCAGTTTATCTAAATTGAATTAATGTATTGTAACTATTTGTCGAAATACTGAAGTAGTATTAACCAGTTTTAATCAGTTTATGATTGAATTTAGCATTGCTTTGCATCAATATATGGTACACTGCGTAACAGTTTTAAATACTGCTGCTAATCGTTTATACAATTTAAATTGACGAACATTAATATGTATCATAATGGCAATGTTTTAAACGCAGGTTCGAGAGCCGCGTGCGGGTCAGCGCGAAGAATGTAATTATTTTTATTTTTAAATAGTTTCGAATACATTTTCTCTTCTTGCTTGTATGTCGCCATTTTCAGTATTAAATTAATTTGATTAATTTGAGTATTAAAGTTATTTCTGTGTTCCATCATTGGAGTTTGCTTCTATTGCGAAAGAAGTATCACGGTCTTAATTATTTTTGGAGGCATCGACCGTCATCGAATAATCTTGCATATTTTTATTTTATTAGTTCATCACTGAACGGAATACTAGCGATACAGACTTCACGTTAATATTGAATTGCTTTATTTTATCAGTTCATCACTGAACGTAACATTAGTAATACAAGATTATTACTTCCTATTGATATAGAAATGCTTTATTTTATTAGTTCATCACTGAAAGTAATATTAGTAATACCAGATTATTATTTCCGGTTAATAGTGAATTGCTTTATTTTATTAGTTCATCACTGAACATAGTATTAGTGATACGAGGTTATTACTTTCTGTTAATATTGAATTGCCTTATTTTACTACCGTATTGGATAGTACATTTAATATTCGTTTTAGTTGTTCAACAGTAGACATATATTGCGTATCCATTGTTTTATGTTTTTATTTTTATTTTAGTCAGAATTAACGTGGCAGAGAGTATGAATTTCATATAATTTAAACTTATCATTTTTGAGGTTTGTGTATTTAAGAGAGTGCATTAAATTCCGTGATTCCTGAGAACATTAATTAGTAATTAAATTCAGATACTTTTAGGAAACATAAAGAACAGAGTGTTCATAAAATTAAAAACAGAAAGAATAACAAACAGAAAAACAGAAACAGAAAAAACCGAAAGAATTTAGGAAGAGCTCGTAAGGAAGATTTGCAAAATCTCGTTGCTGAATTGGGAGTTCATGTGACTGCAGATTTAAAAATAGTCGATTTAAAACAGAAAATTGTTGAAAGCAGAGATTATGATGAACTATTCGTCACTGGAGTCTTAAACGCAATAATAGAAGAACGCAAAGAGAGGGAGGAGAGGAAAAGAGAAGAACGTAGGAGGCAGGAAGAAGCAGAAGAGGGGAGAAGGCAAGAACAGTACGAATTAGAGAGATTAAGACTTGAAGCAGAGACGATGTCTGAAACTAATGGACAGTTCCGGCCAAAAACTGAGCTGCGTCACCTTATGGAAAAATTCGATTACAAGAAAGGAGATATTAGTCTATATGAGCTACCATTTGAAAGTCAAGCAGAATGGGCTCAAATTAATAAAGGAGAATTTGTTTCTCATTTACTAGGACTAACTGATTACGAAGTAACACAGTCAATAGCTAGAGAACCCTCCGATAAAACTAAAGACTATTGAGCATGTGAAGAATTTATTGTTAAAACGGTTTAAGCTAAGCCCGGAAACGTTTAGGCAGAAATCCATGAAACATCAAAGAGTACAGAATCCACATGGATAGATTTCAACTACGAAATAGAAAATTATTGCCAAGAATAGGTGACTTGATTGGGAGTTGAGACTTTTGATCAGTTGCTAGACTTGATGGTGACTGGCCAACTTAAACTTCGAGTCCCTCCCGAAATTCGAGATCATTTCCTTGACGAGTGGGTAGAGATTATTTCATCCAAGAAATTAGCTGGAAAACTTGATGCCTATGAAAACGTACACGGAAACGTTCCAAAAAAGGCCTTCAATAGAACGACAGAAAGAAAGATGTAATTCAAACTAAAGTAAAGTGAGTTCAGATAATAAGAATAAAACTGAAAATAAATGGTCATCAGGATTTAATTCGCAAAGCTGGTTCCACCGACCTAGAAGTCCACGTCCGGATGATAAGTTGTGGATCTTATTAACATTTAAGACCTCATTGTCCAAAACTTAAGAATAGTACTGAATCTCCTGTTAATCTTAAGAGAATTAGTGCAAAACCAAAGGATAAATTTATATTACCTTATACTAGTATGGGTTACATAAATTGTTATAAAATTCCTATATTAAGAGATTCAGGTGTTAGTATTGATATAGTTTGTCGCAAATACATCACGCTGTAAATGCTGACAGGTGAAAATGTGTCGGTGCAACAGCCATTAGACTTGAATCCAACTTGTTTACCATTGGCTGAGGTTGAATGAACAAAGAAAAAAACCTGATATTCATCTTCACAAGGGTAATGCGGTCTCTACTAGAGCACAAACGAAAAGAGAAATAGCTGAACACGATGAAGAGATCTTGGAAACGATGAAGGAAGAAAATGAAGCTGTAGAGACATTAGGTTATTTCGAAGCAGGAGACATGAAAAATGAGAAACGCCTTCGCCGGGAATCGAACCACGGACCTTTCGGTTACGCGTCGAAGCATGCAGACCACTACACCAGAAAGACATGCGAAGAAGGCGGGAGAAATACCTTAAAAAGCATCCAGATATGTCCTTGAAGAAGAAGTTAAATTACCTGAATTAAATATGGAAGATGAAGCTCTCGTGAAATTAATAAACATTGACTCAAAAGAAGTTGTACGACTTCAGCATACTGATAAGGAACTATCTAAAATCATCGAAGAAGTTAAAGAAGGTACATGCAAAAATGAGAACTATAGTCTGACAGGAAATAGACCTTATAGTTAAAAAAACGACAGATAAAATGGGCTTTGAAAGACAGCTTGTAGTTATACCTGAAAAACTCAAACCATCAATAATGAAGATGTGACAGGAAGAAACTTCCAGTCATTTGGGTGTTAAAAAGACCAAAGACAGGCTGGCTAGACATTCTTATAGGACGAGGTGTTACAGCGAAACCGAAGATTTTGTAAAAAACCTGTGATGGTAGCCTGTGATGACCGTTTTGCCCTCAGAACAGTCACACAATAAAGCACTGGTTTTACACCAGCAGAACTAGTTCACGGGAAAAACTTACGAACACCAGTCACTTTACTTTATGAACAGTGACTAGAATCCACTAAAAAAAGAAATAATGTTGTCAGTTATGTTTTCAAGCTTATTAATAGAATGAAGAAATGCCAAGAACTTGCCGTGGAAAACATGAAAGAAGCTCAACAAAGGAGGAAAACATGGTACGATCGGAATGTTAGTGAAATGAAAATTTGCTAGAGGAGATTAAGTTATAGTGTTAACTACAAATCGTCAAAATAAACTAGAGGTACAATGGAAAGGACCTGGGAAAACAGAGCAGAAAATTTCAGAAACCAATTATGTTGTAACTTTCGAGGAACAAAATGAGCCAATCAAGTATATCACATTAACATGCTTAAACCATATTACAAAAGACCAGAAATGATTGATAGGATAACTGAAGTGGAAGGCGACTTAGAAATTAAGTAATGCAGTGTCTCTTAGCGTATGTAACGCAAGTTTATTTTATTTCATTTTATTTAATGTGTGAATTTTACAGAACTTTTCCCTTCGGAAAAAGTCTCTCCGTTGGGGAGAGATTGTAGCAATTTAAAATATTGTTGCTAATCGTTTGTACAATTTATATAGACGAATATTAATATGCATCTTAATGGCAACGTTTTAAATGCAGCTTCGAGAACCACGTGCGGCTCTCGCGCGAAGAATGTAATTATTTGTATTTTTAAATGGTCCAGAAAACGTTTTCTCTTCTTATTTGTATGTCGCCATTTTGAATATTAAATAAAGTTATTTCTGTGTTTCATCATTGGAATTTGCTTCAATTGCGAAGAAGTATCACAATTGCTAAGTTTGTCCACACAATAATGTATACATAAATCATAATTTTAATTTCATCCTATTTAAAATAACCCTGATAAATATAATCTTTCTTTCCGTAATCAGGTCCTACTCAATGTAAATACATAAGAAAAATAGAAAATGAATTTTGGTAATAAGCATAAAATTTAGATGATCTAATTGGATATCATTGCATTTTACAGCAGAGCCGCAATATAAATAGTTTATTATTGCATTAGAAAGGGAATTTAAGTTAGTTTAAAATTCTTTTGAAATGGCTTTGCCATGCAGAGCGCAGATCTCTGAAACTGCTAGTTTTGTTTTGGGAATCTCCCATATTTTTCGCATTTCAATGTTAGCAGCTATGCGAGTATATATATTTCTTCTCTATTATAGTTGATGAAAAAAGATGCGGTAATATGCTCTGTCGTTCAGATTCACTTCTTTGTTTTCGTTATACAGATAGTCAGAAGCGTTTCAGTCCACTTAAAACAACTGCTTTAAATCTTTGTGCTCTTTCAGAGTCGGTCATGTGTTTCTGCAATTAAAATCATGAGCGGTATATTCTGTTGTCATACATTTCGTAAGCCTCAGAAATCCTTTTCATGTTTGTCGAGATAAGTGAAAATATGGGCAAACGTAATTTTGTCCACAAAAGAAAATAATTTAAACAAAACAATTTGAAATTTTAATGAGAATGCATTAATTTTAAAATTACATAAAACACTTTATTTCTTAAACTAATTTGTCATCTATCGTAACATTATTGCACGGAAAATAAAAATTTTAATGTGATTGCATTTGATTTTACTTTGCTTGAGGACAAATAACTTCCCAAGATTCTCATAAAAGTCTCTAAAAATTAATTAGTCTGTGATTAAAACTGACTGTCTCTAGAGATATTATTTTTTCAAGTAAGAAAGTGATCCGGAAAAAAAATATTGCGCTGATTATTTTTAGAGTCTTAGCTGTGGACGAAGTGTTGAACTTAAGTGAATCTTGACGTAAACCACTTTGACTGTTATATGTCCTTGATTTGTCTTTTGCGTCGTCTGATGAGTTAGCTGCTTAATGAATAGCGTGTTTCTGAATGCGGTTTAATTATGCCATTTGTGTGACGTCACGCCACGTTATCTCGGTTGAACATGTCGGTCGGAACATTTTACTTCTTTATTATGTGTCTCTGCGAAGTTTTTATCCCCCTTTTTATGGTCTTTTATGTGTCATTCGGATTAAAATAATAGTAATTTTGGGTGGATGTCTTCCATTTAATGGATGGTACCGTTTCCATTTAGTCGACTTCAATTGGTTGGGGAACGAATCTTTTTAGAGATACACTTTGAAATCCTGATTACTTAACCGCAATTTAAATGTGTCAGTTTAAGGGTCATTAATCATGATTTATTTTGTTGTTTCATGCGTTCAAAAAAGTCATGTCAGAAAAATAAAACTGCAATTTGAATTTATTACTTTTTAATGCTTTCGAAATTACATGGGAATACGAATCTTATATCTGTCCTCATGACGTGTTCTCCAAAGACGACTTCCTCGAGAATGTTTTTCTAATTTATCATTACTTATAACAATGTTTTCAACGATTTTCTTTTACATGTTCATCTTCGCTTTAAAATTAGTTTCTTAAATTCCTTTATATTTGGTTCGTAAGTATATTTAAGAAACAGGAGAACATTTGACGTTTCTTGAAATGATAAAGATGAAGACCATAATATTGTACGCGAATATTATAAAGCCTACCTTAATGAAGACAGAATTATTTGAGATTAAAAAACTTTTATATAGATTAAAATATATAACAGCAACACTTTATTTGAACGGAACTTTTGATATTTCTATAACCAGTCCTGGAACAGAAGTGAAGTTATTTCAATTCTCATTACTGATGATTTTAAGATTGTCCCCCCAGCCGTTATAGTGATTAGTGATGCTGACTGCCGTATCAATGATCAGAGGTTCGAATCCTGCAGAAAGTGCGGATATTTGTAAACGTATAGAAATTGTGCGGCAAGGGGGCAGCACAGCTTCAAAAATTCAGGCGAGCTAAATGTCCTATCGAAAGGTTGATGAGGAAGAGAGGTGAGAGAGTTTCGAACCGCCCGCTGGGTTTGTTTCCCTTACAACTTATGGAGAACTGCACATTTAGTGGGAACGGACTATACTGATGCAACCTATGATAAAATTCCAGTTTCTGTCCCACTTTTACCTGTAGATGTTCAAGATCAAGTAAAAGCACTCGTAGCTGAAATAAATCAATAAAACATTTGCACTTATCCTTCATATCCTGGTTACCATGTATTCGAAGTACTTTAAGATCAGATTATTTTTGGTTATATGGATATACACGGAAATACTATTTGAATACATATAATGTGATTTCTACAAATCGGATTTAAATATAAATACTGTAAACTGTATGGCATGTTTTTCAAGAGTAGCTTAAAAACGGTGCATAAATGACAAACATTACAGTTACTTATTACAGAAGACAGACTTATTACAGATTACATTATTTATTATTATTTAATACTCATATTTCATGTGTAGAATTTTCATATTACTTATATAATAGGGCTAGTGCAAAATTTAATTTTTATAAAACAAGAATTTGACACGGAACTACCAAAACGCTGACTATAAGAGTGCTTAAATATAACAATGACATTTTAGAGGCATTAGGTTTTTTTTTAAAGCAGGAGACGGGAAAAAAGTGCAATGCCCTACCCGGAACTGGAATCTGAACCTCTCGAATATGTGTCGAGTGTGCTACCGTTAAACCACAAAGGTATGCTGCAAGGAGGGAAATAATACCGTATATACTCTCCCTTTTAAAAGGGCGATTGGAGATAAGTGGGCCCAATAACCAAATCCTGATGGTGACGAATTATTGTCCGCCACCTTTTAGTCCGGGCTTTACTGTAGAACCACTAGGATTTTTTAAGCTGGTGATGTGAAAAATGTGCAATGCCCTTGCCGAGACTCGAACCTGGACCTCTGAAATACGAGCCAAGTTTGCTACCGTTACACCATGAAGGCTTGCTGAATGGAGGGAGGTTAAATACCTTATAACCTACAGCAATAACAGACGCTGCGAACATATAACACTGTTTTATTACAAAGATGTTTCAATGCATGACATACATGATAAATGCTCTTTGAAACAGAGACAGTGTTTTATTTTTTATTTGAAATTATTTCACTTAAAATAAAGAGAGGCCCATTACGATACGTAGTCTTATTTGAAAGTTACACAACGCAAATAAATCAAGAAGTATATTAAATGCAAATGGCAATGTGTTAATGAGTTGCTTCATTTATCAAAAGATATTCAAAAATTTGTTACGTTAGTTCATAAAATCATTAATCAGGAAGATGGTAGACTAGTAATTGTTGAAGTGACTGGCAAAGAAAAAAAGCAACAATATATGTGAAACGAAACCTTTATTACAGTGACAATGAAATAATAATAGTAACAATAATAGCGAAGAATATTAATTATAAATTTCAGAATGGTCGATTTCGCATGAATAAAGAGCCGTATGCTATCTTAAGCAAAATTACAAATAAGTAAATGTTAGACAAACAGAATTCAGCTGTATTTTAGACTCTTTCAGTCAATGTCAGATTGCTTTCAGGCAAGACATTTTACACGAATTGCAATTGAAGAAATTAATTCATCGCGGAAATATTTCAGCAATTAAGTCCACGAAATATAAGAAATTTCTTGTAATTTGGCAAAATTTAAATTTTTCGTTGAATTTCTGTTTTAATCTTTTAATATTTTTTTAAAATTTCCATTGATGAAAATATAATTTAATTTACACCTTTATAAGTTCTTAATATTTTTGCAATTTAAATATTTTAAAAATCAATTAGACTAAAAGTCACGCAGATGTGTTCTGCAGAGTAACTATATTTTAAACTCTGAGGCAGGAATCTGAACTTAAAATTTTTACACTTCAGTTTTGTTATTTTCTTCGATTACTGGAAAGATATTTTCTCAAGGTTTCCTAAAACAAAACAAAAGAAAAAAAGAATTTCCTTGTATTGTAGTAAGAGAAAATAATTCCCATGTAGAAAATTAAATTTTATTATGAGTCAGTGAATAAAAAAAATCTAAATATGTGTAACGTAGTATATGAATTAAATGGCTTATTATATGTATTCTTTCGAAATCGCTGTAATGGTCGCCTAATTTTAAATTGAGTTTATATTAAGTTTAAAGCGAAAAATAGCATGATTTATTTGTAAAAGCTGATGAAATTTGGAATACTACAAAAAAGAAAGAATAGGAAAATGGACTAGTAATTTGACTGAGAGATTGTCATTGCTTGCCTGAAGTCATGAGCATGGTTATTAGAATTTGGCACATTTGGAAATTAGGCGACTTTTTTTAAGGTGGTTGAGATAATAAGTAAGTATCACAATTTTAATAACATTCAGAAGAAGAATAGCCACATCGTAAATAACATTTGTTGCAGCTACGCCTGTATTACGTAGAAATAGAATTTAAGTAGTTTATTTTAGTTTACACGTACATTAAGAATAAACTCAAAGTTAAGCAACAAAAATTGTTACATATGAAGTACAAAGATCACGTTCTCTCTCTCAAATCTTTAATTTTTAATCCGCTTGAAGAAGCACACGGATAACTATTTTATGGAAATAAAATAATTTTCAAAATGTCTCAATAAGTTGTATTCAACGCAAAAAGATCTATTTATTGGCATGCGTTATATTAAGAACTTTATAAAATGAATTACTATAGCTTTCGAAACAGAGAAAAAATATTGAAAACATCAGCTCTCGTATTATATACGTGTATTAAATTTAAAAAAATGATTCAATCCATAATATAAATCAAATTAATTAGCTAGTTCAAATTATGGTATTTAAAATTTTTTGTACCTAAGACAGGGCCTTACAACTCAATTCATACCTAATGATTAAGATATACCTGGCCATTTCTCACTCTTTGGGTATGCATTTGTATTCTGGCATCGATTATGCTAATGGCTTAAAATGATGATATTTCATACTTCAGATCCTTGTCATAAATCTAAAAAACCATTAGGCATCTGGTGAACTCGTAGAAACTAATCATCGTAGAACGTGATAGATTTTTCGAGACGTTTTTCTTTCCTCTTCGCTATATCTAACATCAGATTATTCCTGAGAATTTAAAAAGTCATTGGAATAAAATTCGATTTTTTTAAATCGCATAATTACACAGTACTAAAGTGTATAGTGGATTTAGCCGCTATGAGCTGATGTAGACACGACTAATTTTACCGTTTCAGTGTTTTGAAATGATTTATTTTCCTTATATTTCATCACATTATTATAAACAACATACTTAAGTGAGTAAAATTACTTGCATATAAGAAGTAAGGTTATTTAAGTAACATTAAGAAGTAAGGTTAACATTTCATTCCTACTATATTCTACAGATAGTCAGTTATACTGGTTTTAGTACTATTTTCTGTACGAAATGTGATTTGGTTTGATTTCTTTAGCTATGACAAAACACACGAGGGCTATCTGCCGAGGAAGAGGGATGACTTCATGGAGAACTTTCTAAGGGAAACCTGCTCGTATATGGGGAAAACCACAAAAACGTCCATGCAGGCAGAACGCTTGCTAGGACTCGACTCCCGAACTAACATTGTTCTCATGTATCATACCGAACTACCAGTGTTCAGCGACACTACCGCTAGTCCGCTGGTAAGCCTGGAATGAGATTTGGAAAATAAAGCCTGAAAAACTTTTAATTCTTTCCGAAAGAACATGGTTTGATGAGACCGTAACGTAATTTTATGTTTGATGTATGCATTTCTGAAACTGATAAACTGTACGTTAAAACTACACTCCAGATTTTCATATTGAAGACAAAGAATATTAATTTTACAAAAATGAAACGAGTAAGGTTCTGTTAAATAAAGTGTCACAGATATGAAAATGTGTTGTCTGTTTTTGAACACAAGTTGAACTTGTGCTTACTACAAGTTAATAAATCAAGGTTCAGTTAATAAACCAACATGTTTCTACATTTCATTCAACATGAGAATAAAGGCACAATCTATCTGCAAAACAAATAAACCTCTTACAAATATATGAATTAAATTTCATAAATATATTTCAATGAATATTTTAATCTCCCAAACAAATAAAAGCGTTGAAATAATGAAGTTATTTCACTATGCTAAGTAAACACATTTCGATAACAACTAGGAGGAATTAACTGACAAATTTTGATAAAAGTAGAATAAAATCACATCTAATACACCACATGAAAACAATTTTGATAATTTCTGTAACAACGAATTTCTACATATCATTTTGAATATCATTAGGAATGCAAATTTTGATTATTACACTCAGTTACAGTAAAAATAATTTTTGAAGGAGTTTTAATTACAACAGAATTGAAAGGTTTTTTAACAATCTGTTAAACAACAAACAGTAAACAATTGATTTATTGACAAAGACTGAATTATGTAAAATTACAAGTAGGAAAATAAATAAGTAAATAAATCCATTCTTTGTTTAGCTTCGTAAATGGGTTTTGTGTGAGGAAGAAAGTAAATAACGAACAATTTTTGTTTAGCTTTCAAAATCAGCTTGGATATCTCTACGATGCTATAAAAGCGCCAGGAAAACGACAGACAATAGGCAAACTCAGTCAAAAATACTTCTGTTGGCTCTTTGGTTAAACCGAGCCAGTTGTATTTTGAATGAGGAAATTTTGGTTACATAAGAAATGAGTTAATACATATTCTTAAATTTCTAACTGTTTACGTATGTCAGTGATGTAAAGCTAATTCATTGATTTAAGTATTTTTTAGTTCCAGTAAATATCAGATAATACCAAGGTCTATAAAAATTTTATATTTTCAAATATTTTACGATATTTTTCTTAAGAATGTTTTAATAAAGAGCAAATAAGGAAATTATTCAGTTTGAAATGAAACGCAGGAAGTAAATTTAATTATTTCTTCAGAAGATTATTTCAACTTTAATTATGTTTTTTCAATATTAGAATTTTTTTTGATTTCACGCTGTTATTCAATACCATATTTATGTTTAAAAAGATTGAAATATTTGTACAATGATTAATTGGAAACATTAGCACAATTAAGTATATACTTAAGATATAGTCAAATTTACTAATTTTATATAGCTTCCCGTTTCATTACTTATTGTAATCGCATTCCTTTTCTGTACATTTTTAAAGAATTAAGAAAAATGTTCACAAAAATTATACAGGAACCTATTTGTTTTCGTACAAAAAAAATTCCAAGTCAATTTACTTTTTTTTTCGTATGTTAATTTATATTCTCTGAGAAAGCACAGTGTCTTATTACATTCAAATATTAAATTAAATTAGATAAACTAATTAACTTAAAAGAAATCAGTTATTACTGTTATTTTTAAAGGACCAGCAACTTCAATCTCTCAACAGAATTTAAAAAAAAACGGAAAATTTTGCCATCAGTGATTCGAGAAACTTCAGAAAAGGCAATCTCAAAACGCATAAAAAAATTGCACACGGTGTATTGTATTAGAAAGCGAATTAAGATTTGGATTTATAGTACTTTAAGATAAAAAGATATCGTCTTTATTGAAAAAATCGGTAGATTAATTATATTCAATAAATATCTAAATCCATAAATTAAAATATTTTGCTAAGCAGTTTGATCAAAATACTATATAACAAAAAGCATTAACATTTTAGATATATGGTTCAATTCAACAGAAATTTTCTTTCAGCAATCCGTGTCACAAGCCTTTTTAAAGACAGGTTAAAAAATCTACAATTTACATGATTTTACAGTTTTTAAAGCATTAGAATTAAAATAAGTAAATAAATAATTAATACTAGGGTAAGAAATAATTAAGGCATGGCGTAAACTCACTATCTGTAAAACCAGTTTCCTACAATAAGTCTTGTATCTACAGGAAAAACAACTGGCTGACAAAAAAAGTGTCTACGCATTTGGAAAAACTGAAGTATTTTTCTCTTTCTTTCTTTGCAAGGCATTTATGTTAATTAACCAGTTATTTTTTGTTATGAATCTTTACTGTGACTTTTACCTTTCCATTTTCCTGCCAGAATGCAAATTTCAGCTCGCTTGTATTTAAGTGAGAGATTGTTCTACTAAAAGTCTGCTCCT
>KK114718.1:170824-273620 GCA_000611955.2 Stegodyphus mimosarum
TACGATATCATAATTGTCTACGGCATCGCTTAAGTCTTGCAGATTATGCTGTCACGCCGGTATACGTTGCGTGAAATTAATTTGAAACTGGAAATTAATTTTTTTCGAACTTAAATATTGCTCAGTAGTCTTTGGCTAAATAAGACTCATATTTAGGTCAAATTTAAAATTCTCTTCATAAATGCTGGTTGATTTGTAAGCACCAGGAGTGCTTTCTGTTCAGTTTATTGGAGTTCATAATAAATGGGTCCTTTACACCTTTAGTACGTTTCCATTTGCTTATCTAGATATAGCGATAAGTAGCTTAAGTCTACATCAGAGTCCTGACTTAGTGTACGTTAACAATACATGTGAGACTCTGCATCTTATAATGTAAAATTTGAAAAATTAATTATTATAATAATCTAAGATTTATTATTTTTAATTAATTGAGAAATTTGTATCGATAGGGGTTTCGGTTATTCTTAAACATTATAATTCTGATCTGAATTCTAAAAGTCAGTTTACACGTTCAACTGATATTTATTAAAATAGAGAATTAATTAATTAAATAAATGTAATGCTTCCGAATAAAATATACGACAGCCACTCATAATAATTTTAAAATTGTATTACAGTTATTTAAAATGTTAGAATGCACAACGAAAATAAACGCAATGATTACGAAATTTCGTCTCAAAACTGCAAACATTTTACGGATTAAATTTTCAGATCATCTAATCAACAAACAAAGTATGTTTAAAAATTCTGACCCATAACGACATTAACATGCAAGCCCTGTTGCAACTTGCGTCTGCTTTTGCACTTTATCAGAGATTAAAAAACTAAAATGAACAAAAGTACTTTATCAGAATTAATCAATTACTATAATAAATCAAATCTTATAAAATATTAAATAAACAACCTTCATTTTCTCGAATTTCTAAGATTAAATCTTTTCATCTGCGTACCATCTTGAAATCAAATTTCTGGGTTAGCGTATAATATGTAGTTTATTATTAAATTATTGCTGATTTATTTTAATTAGGATAAAAATCGCACAATGGTATTTTAGTGGACATACAAAATTTTATTATGGTACTTATTATTGATAAAAAATCTTAATCTAGCAAATATGAATCTCCGTTATGGATTAGCGTTATTCTGTTAATTTTCTTTTTTTTTTAACTAATAAGATCATATAGTTCTTCAGCGGAATATTTCAAATGTCGAAGAAGCAAAGAAATTTTATTGTAGATATTAGCATACTAAGTAAACAGTTTCTTAAAATTCGGGCCCATAGTTTTCCGATATAATTAAAAACTTTAACGTAAAACATGATAATGTTTACAGTTTAGAGAAGAGACTAATACAACCGGTAATAATTACTATGTAACTATTGCTTTTGAGAAACAACACAAAATTTTCCTTATTTATTAGTCCAAAAGGGCAATTTGCCCTGAAGGACTATTAATTTCGTTTATCATTTTGCGCTGAAAATTATAAACGGCGAATCACTTTTCAAATTGTTGTCACCAAATGTTATCGCCCTGTATTATATTTAAAGAAATTAAATTATAAGGTATTTCTCCCGCCTTCTTTGCATGCCTTCGTGGTGTAGTGGTCTGCATGCTCGACGCGTAACCGAGAGGTCCGTGGTTCGATTCCCGGCGAAGGCGTTGCTCATTTTTCATGTATCCTGCTTCGTAATAACCTAATGTCTCTACAAAATAATGAAGAACCTGCATGCATGTATGTATGTTTCTCGCATTGTGATAAAACAATGGTACCTAGAGGCACCAAAATTTGAATAATGTAATCTTCCATAGAATATGGGCGTGTCGAAGCCTTAATCTGAATTTGAAATTTGTTTTATTATCGAGTTCATATTATGTAACACTTCAACGAATTTTTGATTAAAATCTAAACGATTTCAAAGCGAGCAATGGCAACACTATATACGGAAAAAAAAAACAGTTTTATGTCAAGCGCAGGAGACTTTGTATCGAAAATTCTAAAGATATGTTCATTTTAAAATTATTTTGCGATATTGCTGTTGAGCTAAATTTTATGGTTTGAGTATGTAGAACATGATATTTAAAAAATAAAGGTAAGACACAAAATTTTTAAAAAAACGCCCCTTTGGACGTAATTTGAGAATCTGAAACCTTTTAGATTTTTATTACATATTTTTCAATTATTTTTGTTGCTTACACTAAAAGGAAATTTTAATGGAAATTCCTTATATTTCATTCGCCATATAAACGAAAATCTAATCGAAACTATCCACTATAAGAAAATGTGCAAATGATAAAATTGTGCAGCCAGATTACAAATTTTAAAGTTTGTAAAATGTAATAAGCGTTCAGTGTTACTGTGCTTAAAAATTTAATAATATTTTAGGACCTATTATGTATGAAGTTACGATTTTACGCTAAACTATCAGCATTAACTATAGCCTTAGAAGCGGGAACGTTTGTAGGGACTTTAGGAGTTTCTGAAACTGGAGAAGTGAAAAATGAACAATGCCATCGCCGGGACTCGCACCTCGGACCTCTTGAGTATGCGCCGAGTGTGTGTGAAACAACAGTACATCACGAAGGCATCCCAAGAAGGCTGGAGAAATACCTTATATAATCCTCCTTTTAGAGGGTGATTGGGGATTAAGAGACTCCGTCTCCAAATCTTGGTAGTGAAGAATCATCATTCACCACCCTTTTTAGTTCGGGAGCCACTGTAAAGACATTAGGCTATTTCGAAGCAGGAGACATGAAAAATGAGCAATGCCCTCGCTGGGACTCGAAACTTGGATCTCTCAAATATATGCCGAGTGTGCTAACCATTACACCCAGAAGGTATGCTAAGACGGCGGAGGAAATACCTTATAAGTTACCTAACTATAACGCCAAATCACCAAAGGCGAGAACTTTACTTTTGCAATTCTACCTTTTATTACTTATTGATCACGTATATTAAAATGATGGTAATACATTCCTTTACTTCGGGCCAGACGATTATGTACACACGCATTCAATGGAAAAAGAATGTATGAGCATGGGTATTTAATTGCCGTTTAAAACATCGTTAATTAAATCGAAAAATTTAAACATCATTCTTTAATTTCTGGCCCCTAGTTGAACCACCCGTCGTTGTAAAAATTTGAGAGTCATATAAAATTCAACTCTGCTTCTGAGTTCCGAAAGAATCATGGTAATTCATTTCTTTCAACTAGACGGTGATTAGATTTTCAGACCGGAAGAAATACTTGACTAACTTTTTGCCATTAAAAAGACATTAAAGTCTTATTGAAGATTGTGAGTTGGAAAAAAGACGACAAAAGAATTTTATACCTTAGATCTTGTTCACATTTTATTTTAGTGGGTTTTGTAAATGATTAAATTAATTTGATTTTTTTAATTTTAGTGATCAGTTTCCTCTCAATAATAAGAATGCACGAAGACCTTTTAAAGAAAACACAAAGCTTATATTAGAAAACCAAATTTTCACACAGAGAAAATACGCATTTATAAAACTTCATGTCAAAATAGGCTTATCTGATTGTTTCAGAATCGTAAAGACATATCTTTTCAACCGAATACAGCAAAGCACACCATTATTTCCAGCTGAAGGAAAAGATACTTCGGGAAAGACCTGATCAGGAAAGTATTTAGAATATTACTAGTATTTAGAATATTTTTATTCTGTAGTATTTAGAGTATTACTCATGTGTGGCAAACGATGAAAATGTTTATGCAGACAGATATGGCTCGAATAGGGCTCAAATACTAGGGCTCGAATTCGACTGGAACTGACAACAACTAAACATTTTAGTGTAAAAATAAATTTGGCACATTATTCTATCTGAAGGCATTTCGTATCCTTAGAAATATTACGATTTCAGCTAATCTAAATTCAAATCTTCCTTTATTCACATATTTTTAAAAGTTTGTTTCTGACTTCCTTTCACGTATGTTTTGCAAATCGATGGCACTAAATAATTCGTTTCCTATTGTTTAGCTAGAATATTCTAGTATTTGTTTTCTTTTTTTAAATAGGAATGTGTTTCGTTTTCGTCATGTCCGCTGCTACCTCTAAGGAAGAAGGTTACATTCATTGTTTAGAAAAATAATCGTCTAAATTTATCCATACTCTATGCCCATTCCTGTTGCTTGTCGTTTGTTGCTTTTTTCATTTAGAGATAATATCCTTTCGGCCATTGATGGGCGCATCATGAATATATTTGCTTATTCCGTAAGATGAATAGCAACCAATGAAGACTAAAGTTTATGTCAGTTTAATTTGAATGCATTAGCCTCATTTGGCACAGTATTTGTATGTAAAAAGATAAATATTATTAATTTCGTTACAGTTACATTGATTAGACAGATTTAACGTAAGATCGTGTTTTTCCTTTATTATGCTGTAATAATTTTACCCAATTTGCTTAGAATTTCCGGATGTATCTGTATTAGTACTTTCTGTCATATGTAAATGAGATAGCGGATAAAACAAAACACGTGAGGAGTTTCAGCCTTATATATTGAATTCACCCTGAAGAATTTTAACAGAAATATTGCTCACATTTGAATATAAGCTAATATTTTTTAGAAAATATTTTATACTGAAATTTGAGGATCGCCTTATATACGAATTCGAAACATTTTACAAATAATTCAGTTAATAAAATGTTAATCAAGTCTCAATAATTAAAAATGTTTAATGCTTATTTTTTAATCCATGCATATATTAATCAAAGTGTTAAACATAAGTAACTTTTTCGGAATTTTTGAGCTATACTTAGATGTTATCTCTGTAGGAAAATTCGAGGGAATTCTATCATTCCTCTTTTCATCATTAACGTAATTGTCACCCCATCTTATAAAATATTATCTTCAGTTCAGTTCCACAAAACTTTAATATAATATTTTTTAACATTCTGACAATAGTTTGTTGTACGTACTTATAATATAGGTTGATGTAGCACTTATTTGATAAGACCAACTATTCACATTTTTGTTGATACAGAGCTGGATTTATACGCAGGATATAAACGGGCTCATAATTTTAGCTAATTGTTTCCCGACTTGTACAAAATTTAGTAGAAGAATGCGATATTTCTTATTTATTTTTGTCAGGCAAGTAAATATCTACCATCAAAATAATACCGTTGTTTATATTTATCTGGATCTAATCTTGAAAACCTTTTAATGTATAAATGGATATTTTAACATAAAAACTTAATCAATATAATATAGTTTAAGTATTTTTCCACCTTTATATACATCTCCCGGAGAGATCGCAAATTTGATATACGACGTAAATGTTATTTTTGAGTATAAAGCGTTTAGTATTTATTAGAAATTGATTGAATTTATTATGCAACACATATTCCATCAGGAAATTTTAATTCATAGTTTGAAAATATTTCGCACTCTTATACATAGTCAAATATTTACGAGCATAAACAAACTATCATTCAAGAGACATCTAGCCTAAGTGGAAATAATTACTGTCATCCAACCTGAGTATAAAAAATTATTATCCTGTAGACACTTAACTTAAGTGTATAAAATTGCTATACAGGAGACAGACAACTAGCCCAATTGTCAAAATTGTTGTCCAGGAAGCACCTAGTCTAAGTGCAAAACATTCTGTTCAAGAGACCAGGAGGTATCTATCCTAAGTGTAAAATGTTATTTTCCAGGATACATCTAACGTAAGTGTAAAAAATTACTATCCAGGAGACCTCTATCCTTTATTTGAATATTCTAAATTTTCGTTTTGATCTCCCAGACGTGGACATATTATTATGCTGCATTGTAGGTCTACGCTGGAGTGGAAACTAACTTTAGAAGCAGGATAATTCCTTGTTCATATGTAAGCTTGATTGAAGTGCTTTCACAATGAGATTACCTCACCACTAGTTTCAACAGCCGAGTTCAAATTTATGAATGCTTATATTTATTATATGCTTATATTTACAAAAGTCTATGGGCAAAGTGGAAAGCCCATTTCATGTTATAAAGTTCAGAGCACATTCGCACATTATTTTACTATATATTGCATGGAAAGTACAGAACAGGTCTAGCCTGAAATATAATTCAATACTAAAATAAATTATGCGTGACGGAAATACCGCAGCAGACAAAAATATACTCTGTTACTTCACAATAGACAATTCAAAGTCATTTCCCTCCCTCATTGCTTGCCTCGCAACCATACAACGACTGCTACGTTTACGACTGTAAGTGTGTGGAGCCTTCAAGTGATTCTTCTTAAAGTAATAGACTGTAACTTTTGCTTTGTTGAGGCTCGAAATGGTAGATTTAAGGAATAGACATGTTCAGAGTTACTGAGAGCTTAGCGGACATAATGATATACAGGAAAGTTTTTAGTTTCAATTACATAATACGTTTCTTCATTTCATTCTGCATTTTATTACAGCTAGGAAAAGCATTCAATTTCCTCTAAAAAGCCAATCTTTGTATGCGCTGCGCTAATACCTGAAACACAGTGCTTGTCTGGAATCAAATCAAATTTCATAATTTGAGCTGTAGTTTTCACTGTATGAGCAACAACATGAAGTCTAACGGTCGTCAAGATGTGCACTAATTGTATTATAATAATTCATTACGAACAGATGATTAAACAATTTTAATAAAATTAATATTACGCTGTATAGATCGGTATAGATGTTTAAAATTTAAAAAATGTATTAATTTAAATTGTGACTGCAGTTAACATAAAACGAGTTAAACGCGTTTTCTAGCTGGTTATTTTATCCTCCTGTTAGCAGCAATAAACACCATACGATGAAAACAGTTAAAACCACATAGAACCACCACCACATAGAAGAAACTTTTAATATGGACAATATCAAAGCGCAATATAGACGAACGTGCTTTTGTCTTATTCCCCCCGGTTGTTATTTCGATTTTCACTTACTTTTATAACTTTATTTTCACTTACTTTTTTCTGTGCATGGAGAAAACTTTTATTTTGCATTTTACTGCATATTTTATTATTATATACTTTGTTTCACAAATTATGGTATTATTAAAATTATAAAATAATGTTAAAAAATTATATAAACAATACTAATTTGAGAACAAGATATGAGCAGAAACCATTTTATCTTTAAAAATAAAACAAAGAAATAATGCAGAAAACAAGACTGACGGAAGTTTCTGATTGGATCTAGTTAGGATATTTTAGGTCACGAATTTTTTGCGTGTAGGTCATAAAGTAACAATTGTTATAAATTCTCTACTTTTTTAAATCAATTTTTTAAACAGGTGCTATAACGGGTCCCCGTGTTGTTTTAAAGTGAAATCAAGTTCTTTTACCTAATTAATAGCTTTCATGCACATACATCTATCTACTTCCAAATTAATGTCTTTAAACAGTTCCTTGGAAAACGTTTACTGTTATTAGTTTATGATATTCAAATCAACAAACTAAGCACTATTTTACCCTAAGAAAACAAATATATCGTATAGCTGGAATTTCGGGTAGATGGAAATATTCTAGAAAATTTATTTCTGTTGTATTTTAATAAAATTTTTTATCCTTTTATAGAAACAGAGAAATTTGGTTGCTGTTACATTATTTGTAAGCAGATCATTTCTTCAGCTGTTGAAATACAACTCTAACTGTTTAGAGAGCTTACAAAAGCCGTATTCTAAAACGCTACCAATATACTAGTGTATGAACAAATTTGTTTCGAAATATGTCTAGTGTCCCTGCTAGACTATTTTCTCTATAATTCGGATTGATTTCGTTCAATTAAGGAATCAAGAGAAATCATTTGTGAAAGATAAAGGAAAGATAAACTTAATTAAAAATGTATGAAGGGAACATAGGTAATATTTTTGTATTTTTTATATTTTCTTAGAAATTCTCTTGTGTTTGTCACATATAAACTCAACGGCTATTTAGAATTCAAAATAAATGATATAGAAATAAAAATCTGTAAAATCTGTAAAAAAATTTTACAGACACTTTAAAATAAGTAGTCTACATTATATACAGAACCAGACATGCGCGATTAAGTACATTTTCAGGCTATAACGTTCTAAACACTAATGAGTTATCTTTTTAAGATATAATATATATTTTTATTTTATAAATGCTAAAAAGATCATATTATATCGATATATTAATTAATCGTCAATTTGTTTCAAGTAAAAAATCCTTTTCTAAATTCCATTACACTACGTTATTCTATTTATGCACCCAAATCAAAAGAAAATAATTGAATATTTTAATGGAATTCAATTAGAATCATCAAACTGACCGACTTTCTCATGAGCATATTTTGAGATCTTTTATGTGTGTTAAAGTAAATCACTTTTCTCAGACGAAAATAATCTTTATAAAAGAGTTTATTTCTATTTTCGTTTGAGTAGAAAATGAAATTAATGCAATGTTTTCACTTACTTAAAATACTTAAATCTTGATTACCATAGATTAATTCTATCGATCATAGATATACGAGCATCGTCTGCTACTACGCATGAGAGCATTTTACTGTTTTACTTATAGCACTCTAAATGTTTTAATATAATATTTGGTGTTCGCTAAAAATATTAAACATTTTTAGCAGCCACCATATTATTAATGTTTATTTTAGAAAATATTTGCCAAAATACTTCAATTTAAACATTTTGCTTTAGCATAAACTTGTTATATCACACAGTTTAATTTCTAAAGCTACATTCGAATTATATCTATTTGAGTGAGTTATATTTCTCAAAGTCTTAGAATTGCAGATAAAAACAGTATTATTGCATTTAAATATTTGTGCACGATCAGATTTTAGAGATACATGTTCAAGTTCAGATACCTAGGGCTTTACTTTGTCCTAAGCGTCGAAACAATTCTGGTTTAGTCATAATATAATCATAATAAGTAAGTCATAATATAACGATAAGTCTACAATACTAATACGTATTTTGAAACAAAAGTTTAGTATTTAGAAATTATACTTTAAACTCGTATCATAAGTCATAATATAATAAGTCGCCGATATCAGTATCTATTTTGAAACAAAAGTTTAGTATTTTAAAAGAGCACTTTGAACTCATAATAAAAGTCGTTAATATTAATACCCATTTTGAAACAAAAGCTTAGCATTTGAAATGAGTAATTTGAACTCATGTCATGAGTCATAAGTCGTCAATACCTGTTTTGAAACAAAGTTTATTATTTGAAAAGAGTACTTTAAACTCCTAACTATTAACAATAGTACAATTTTATGTTTGTTCTGCGTCAAGGTACTTTTTTAAATATTCTTGCATTGCCAGCATAGGCAAACATTTTGCTCAATTTTGAAACAATCCTAAGCCAATTTCAAATAAGTTAGATTCTATCGATACTAGGTGTTAAATTCTATTAAGAGAAGCCAAAAGAATTCAATTCCGTAAAACTTTAACTTAGCTGCAGAGAAATTGACGATTCAGCGAATTTTCTGGAAAAAGGAAAGGAAACGGTAGAAATGTCAGAATCACTTTAGTAAATCCGCGTCCTTAAATACAACCGTTTGCAAAAACAGCTCGCCAGATGGCTCTAGCACTGAATCATTTGTCTCTGTTGCCAGAAGTACATTTAGAAAATGGAACAAGTTCTCTCGGATGTTTGCCTGTAACGACGAAAGAAACTCACAACCAACCGAAACTAAACATCTCCATACATTTCGCGATAATCTACGAATATATACGAACCGTGTTTTTCTTCTTGCTGAGGATGATAGATGGTCTGGAAGCGTGTTACGTAGAAGTGCCGAAGGGCTGAAGAGGAGTTAAGATAATGCTTACTACGTACGCGTAATCCAGTTTCTATACAGATATATATATACCGTTTCTATACAGATATATATATTGAAGCAGGACTTAAATCATTACTTTGTGACAGACTGACGGTTACAGAAAAATCAGAAATATATGTACATAAACAGATCAGAAGCTGAAAAATTAATTAAAATACTTGTTTCGATGTTTGGAATATATTGGTTTAAATATGTGCCTTTGTATTGGTGGCTCGTCATTTTGGTTTAATAGTATTACTACACAATTACTATTAAACCATTCTATGCAATTATCATCTAATTATAATATATATGGCATAATTTCTACTCTTCTTTATCAAATAGCTGCAAAAAAACAAATTTTTAAGCAAGGATTAGAGTAATACATTTTGAATTATGCAAATTATTAAGTTATTCATAAATGGCTTGTATATATACATTTGATGCAATCTTTAAATAATGTAAAATAAAATTAATTGTCTAATTTTATTGCCCAGACCTTGTACTAATTTCCTCGTCTGGTATCTATTCTATTTTTCATAGTGTGTAAAAAATTATGGTTACCACAAACAGAAAAGTATAATTTGGCAAAACCATCAAGCTTTGCTGCTACACTTTGCCACTGCCTGCTTTCTTCAAAAATATACTCCACTAGTCTATCGGTTCCGATACAAACATTCTTTAAGAACAAGGCACTATTGCGCCTATTTGTTTTATTTGCGTTGTATTAATGAAAGATGTGTGTCAACCATAAATTAAAAGGAAGTAATTAAATTCGACCATGTGTGCAATTCTGAGGGTCTTCATGTATCTATCTCCTACGCCATTAACCTTTTCATGTTATTATATATATACCTTGGGAGAAAAGAATCAAAAGCACAAAATGAGAGGGTCGTTTTTATAATAAAACACCTGCATTAATTTAGAATTCAAACAACAAAAATCAGCGTTATATTTGCATTATATTAGGCACACTCTTGTTTTAGAAGATTATAAGAATTCTGTTGTCATTTCTTTCTTTCAAACAATTAGCTATAAATTGCACCTAGTTTACAGAAATTTAACCTTCGGGTAGTTTATTCTCCCATCAATAAAATCACGAGTTTCATACACAAGGATTCCCATTCCGGATATGAATTCCTGGGATATTTATAGTATTCCTTTGCCAGTGTGGTTTAATTTACATTGGTCAAACTAAGAAAAACTTAAAATTTCGCATTAAGGAACATGAACCATATGTTAGAAGAAAGAAACACAGAAGTCCTTTATTGTTCAGCATTGTTGATCCGGAAACTACACTTTAAATTTTTCTGAAGCCGACATTATTCAAAAAACATTTTCCGTTGGTGAATTAGATATTATAGAGGCGTTTGACATCCAGAAAAAGCTTTTTGTTCTAGTTAAGGACCCTAATTCCAATCCATTTTTGCCTTCAGCCTTTAAGGAAATTATGTTTTAGTTCTCGTTTCATCAATAGATACCGCCAGTACGAAAGAAAGCATTTCAGTATACCAAAAGAAAACTGAAACAGCCCATTCAAATATCTTATTAACATGTAACCTAAAAAACGTAAAGTTATATTAAAATATATTCATTTAGACGAGCTTGAAATAATTTTCAAGACTTTTTCTCTTCTTCTTATGTACCGCAATTTCTAGAGTAAGAGGTGTGCGGAAACCGCTATTCTGTTGCTTCATTTCAATCATGGATCTTAAAACTTCTTGATAGATGTGCTACCAATTACATTACAATAGCATGTCGAGGTAATGCAGCAATTAATGTTATTCTTCTTTAAATAAACTGAATCCAGAATTCCATGCTAAACAAATAAAAGGATTAGACCATTAGTTATATACCATTAATTCAGGTTTTTCAGGATTTTTATCCTTCTTGCGACTCTACTATAAATTTTCGTGGTCCGAAACGGGGTCGCGACCCATAGTTCTAATACCACTGTTGTAGATGATATCTGGCATGAAATTTCTATTTTTAAGTTTGAGAAGTCATAGTTTCTCAGCCGTCTAGACCGATTACATATGTTCAGCAATGTTCTGTTAAATACATGTGTGTTGAATGAGTTACATACCGAGAAAAAACGAATCCTGATACTAAATAGCGAGAATACTGTGAAAGTTTCGGAAAAATAATAAACCTACACTTTTCAGCAAAACAAGTTTTGGCTGAAACTTTTCGGATTTATAGCTAGGCATTTTAACATTAAAAGCATAACGGCTGCATACATCACCGCTTAATCCTCAAAGGACGGTTTAGTTTTCTTTTTATTATCACAAAGCTCTCGAAGGCTATCTGTCTAAGGGAAGCGAGACCTCCGTAAGAAAATGTCTGTGGGAAAATCACTTGTATTCACGTTACACACCCTAAAAGAAGGAAATTTTGATAAGAAACTATCCGCTATTTAAAATAAAGTAATTAAATCGAAGCATGAATGTCCTCCAATTTCTAGCATCGGATTTTGGATTTTAAAACCATATGGAAAATAATTATATAAATTATAATATGATTTTCTAATAAAGTAAAGCATTACTTTTTAAGAAGCTGTAAAGCTTTTTGCTTGTACAAGATAATGATTGATTTCTGCTTAAAGTGTTGATTTCATTCTTAAATTCAACATATTGCATTAATTTAATTGACACATGCATAGCTTTAGTCAATTCACTAGTTTTTAAAAATCCATTTACCTTATCTCCTGAATTTTTACAGTTGTTTACAAACCTCAGAAATTATGATATAACACGTTTAAGTTTAGTGAGAGAAGAATACTTAGGAAATAAATCATGAGAGTATATCAAGTAACTGGCAGCAATTGTTGACTGTAGAGCGTATCTTTGCTCGGGCACAGAATCATTCAATAGTGGTGCAGATGATACTGGCTGAAAAGGAAATAAATGATACAACAAGTCTGGACCACGTAGCCGCAATGAAGTAACAAGTGCTGATGATGACACACCAGGAGTTCCAAGATCAGCAGGATTAGCATTTCCACTCACATGATGCCAGTCTTTGCGATTGTTGAAAGTAGTGTTCGTTTGGTTACGACGTCAGGATATGATGAATTGACTTTGCAGAAAAACATATTTGAAGCTGGATACCACAGGATACCTAACGTTTTTACAGTATCTATATCTATAACGTTTACAGTATCTATGTTTTTACATTATCTCTGTTCAACGAAACATTTGATAAGCACAAATCTGGATTAATTGAATTCAAGACTTCCTTACTGTCAGAAGACCATTTTCTTAGAAAAAATCCTGCACGTGACAATATCTGATTCTATTGCCTTTTAATTCTATAGCTTCAGTATTTGAACTGGATCCGGACATCAAATCATCAACGTAGAAGTACCTAATGCATGTCTTGGAAACTAAACTGCTGTAAACATTTTACTGCAAGGTACAGTGTTGATGAAGTACCGTAAGCAATCCTAGTTAAACGAAAATCCTAAATTGGTTTAAATGGTGAATCGCGCCAGATTATTCTTTCAAAGTCTGCATCTTGTAGTATGATTTGTCTGTACATTTTTTCTATGTCCGCAGTTACAGCTATTCTGTACCTTCTGAAACGAATAATTAATGTTATCAGATCAGGCTGTAACTGTGGACCAACCATCAATTTCTCATAAGAGAAATACCGCTTGAAGATGTAGCATAACCATCAAATACTACGCGAAATTTATCAACATTTTTACCCAGAACTGAATGGTGCAGAAGGTAAAAAACTAGAATTAGCTGGAACATGAGTTTCGTTTTCTGGAATCAGTTCCATATGACCAAGTTGTTAATAGTCCTTGTGGTACTTAGTGGAAAGAGATTTATTCCTAATAAACTGATGCTCAGTGCGTTGTAAACGATGTATAGCAACATCCTTAGATGACCCAAGTTTACTGCTAAACCTACTTTAAACCTGCTTTAAATGATTTTTCACATTCAATTTCTTCCTCTGTGTAAGACTTTGTTTCTGAAATTTCTTCTAATTTCCAAAACTTTTCAAGCTGAAATCGAACATTGGTACAACTACCATAAATAGATATAATTGTTTGTGATACAAATTTCGTCTTGCCGATAATGACCCAACCGAATATTGATTCTAAGGGTGTTAACGAATGTCCCGGAACAGTTAAACGTCCATGAAGCATTATCTCGCCAAATGCATCTGCACCCAAAAGAATATCTATTGGGCTAGGCTGGAAGCAATTCGTATCTGCCAACAGCAAGTGTTTAAAAGCTATCAAAACAGACATATCAACTCGACATTAAGGAAGGTCGCATGTGATCTTGGGTATAATTAATGCATTAACTGAAATGTTGCGATTTTATAAAATGGAGATGCTACTTGTAATCGAACTGAACCTGAAACCTTACCAATCTTTTGCGAGCTCAAGCCATTTATACTTATGTTTGCACTAGTAAGCTTTAGCTCTAATAATTTTACACAGTGCTCTCGAATACATGAGCCCTGGCTGCCTGAATCAATTAGCATCCTGCATTTTTGCAAATCGCCATTAATATCTTTAACATAAACAATTGCAGTAGGTAACAGAACTGCCTGCGTGACAGGCACCGTGGCATATTGCTACTAATAGTAGACGCTCCGTGTTCCGTGGGTATATGACATTTTTCAGGATTCGAATTTTTTTAACATAACACTGTTGGTTTGAACGAGATTTACACATGCCTGCACGACATTTGAAAATGAGATGCGCTTTACTATCTTTCAAACAATTAGCACATAAATAAATTCCTTTTAATAATATCCCATTTTTCTTTGATAGGGAGTTCTAAAAAGCTATCACATTTAAATAACTGAGAATGAGAATTACTCTTACAATGAACGCACAAATTAACAACAAGTTTGGACGAAGCGTATCTAATACCCTAACTGTGCGTTTTAGTTTCAGAAAGCAAACCGGCCTTCTCCCTCTGGCATTTTGCCAACGAAGCAATAGCATTCGTAGTGTTTAAAATAAAGATCTTGAATTTAGTGAAAGCAGAAATGTTTTTGTTTGTTTGCTCCATCATTCATTCTCTCAGTGTTTCATTATCCAAGTTTTCCTTTTATCAGAAAAGTAATCATAGTATCCCAATGCTCTACTGGCTGTTTAAGGATTTTTAATGTATCAATACACTGTTGCGTTTTACTGTTGCCGCAAACCTGAAGTTGATTCATGTTTTAGAACAGGTTATGAAATTAATCTATTTAACGTTGCATTTAGTATTTCTATTTCGTTTTCATAATGTTCAGTAAGCGCTTTCCACAATTCGCGTTTGAAATTTGAATTGATTGTAGTAAAGCAGCAGCTTCACCTTTCACAGAAAGCTTAAGATATTGCAATTCTTGACTGTCACTTAATGTATTGTTATTTCCAACACTCACAAGAAATAAATCCCGAAATGATATCCAATCCACGTAATTAGAAGTAAACACTGGCAGTTCTACGCGAGGAAGTTTTAAACCATTTGCATTAATATTCATTATATCTTGACATGCATTAGTAAATTTTCTAGATTCTTCCTTTAAAGTAATTTTTAAACCATCGAATTTAGAAAATAGTTCATGCATTTCTATTTCATACTTATTAAACTCCACGTCAGAACAAGTACCAAGAATGTTATCATTTAAACTGTTCACTTCAGCATCTAAAGTACTAATATCATTTTCATAGACTTCAATAACAGAAACAGAATTTTCTTGATTTTGTAAATTATTTACTTGGGAGATTTAACGAGTTAACTTACCCCTTGGTGATTCGTTTTTGCTTTAAAAGACACTCCATATTTCGGCTGCTGTTCTCACACCCAGACACAATTTATAATCCGTTTCTTCTGCACGAAATACTCTTTTATTTTAGAACATCTAAAATGTCTTGACACCTCATCCAAAGTTTTGCTGCTGGCTGTCGACGGACTATGAAAAGATAGATGGAAATTAGACACAGACGTTCGTTACTGCGTTTATTGGTCGTGACAAGAACAAGTTGGTATAATAGATATAGTTTGGCGCTCGCAGGTGCCCTCTTGCAGAGAAGCTATTAACCATACTATTTCCTAAGTAGAACGTAATCTCAATTTCCACTTTTTCTTCATATACCAAATTGCTGCATTTTTACAAACTTTATTATGTAGAATCAAATTCTAGCATTAACATTTTATGACGTATACGTACTCTTATTTCAGTCAGAAATAACATCCATATAGGTGCATCAAAGTGTTTAGAATAAAGTTTCAAATAGAATAGAAACATTCTAAAGTTTCTGCAGTCTTTTTTTGTTACATTTGTAAATGCAATAAATTTATCAGCATATAAATTTGACATTTTATCTGTACCGCAGCACGCCTCCATTTAAATACAAATCGAGAACTAAATTCGCTTCTGATTCAATAAAGAAATGGTTTAAGCAATTCAAAAGAGCTATTTAAGAGAGGCGGGAAACGAAATAAAGCAAGCGAAAAAGTCTTCCAAACTGATTGCAACATTCGATTTTTCCCTTCACGATGTAAAATGGTCCTAGAGACATCAGTGAACTTACTAGCGAGAAAAATTCTTTGCATAATAAATGATAAGTATGCCACCGCACTAAGGCAACCACAAATGGGATCCAATTTTGCTGTTTATTTTACGCTTTTTTTTCTAACCTCGTTCTTTGAATAGAAAGTATATTACATTATCCGAAATTCTTTTTTAGCTTCCTTGGTTTGAAATTTTGTTGCAGAATATCGAAGTTATATCGTAGTAACTATCAAATTTATTTCCAAATTAAAAATATTTGTTTCCAGATTTGCTTAACTAAGAGCCTATTCACAGGAATAATTCGAGTTTAGCTGATAGCATTGAAAAATCAAAGTATATTTGATTTATTATAAGGATGCAAGCAATGTTATATAAGCTTCATTTCAAAATTCATTCCATCACCACCTAGTTCTCAGTATATAATGTAAAATAAGAAAAATTACTGAAATAGAACGAAACGTATATTAAAAACAAACGTATCCAGTGTAATATACGGCAGTTCCGCTACATACTATACGATTGCATACCGCTGCTTTCAAACTGATGTTTATTAAACCACAGATTTTTTTAGAAGATTTTAGGCAAACTCTCTGCTTATAAAAATACTATTTAACACTAGAACTACCAAGGCGAGCCATCTGTGACCAAAGACATGCTTTCTTGCTCACTTCACAGCTGTATTTCAAATTTCTGGACTTATCATAAATATCGAATACAATGCCTTAAAACGAATTTAATTGAATTTCAGAAATTGATTTTTTTATTTACATATTTGTATACCTAAACTACAACTACATAGTTAATCCAAACAAGATAATGTCTTTTTCTGTTATTTCAATAAGGATTTGAAATGTACATTTTTCAGTTACAATGAATAGTATCAGAAGAGGTATTGCAAATGCTTTTCACAATAGGGTGAAAAAGGGAAGGGGGCGTGTCCACACATATGGAGCAAGAAGAAAACTCTTGAAAAATGAATTCCTACAATTTCATAAAGTTTGGAATCGACATTGTAGAGCAGATGGTAAGGAAATATTCTGTAAAATCTGCATAAACGCGTTGGTCAATGAACGTTTTTTTCAATAGTTTAGATCTAGCGGTGGTTTCTAAAGATACAACAGGTTCTAATCTGAGCAGAAGGGACTGTATTCTGAAATTAACGGAGGAACTAAGAGAAAAATATATTGCAAAAGAGTCGGAAATTATCCTTCCACGAATTGTCCCAGAAGTTTCGAACAAACGAAAACGTTGCTAGATAAAGCAATGCAAAGACAATAAAACTAATATTGTTTGTGACAATGTTCAAAATTTGTGTGTGTATTATGTACAGCAAAAACAGAAGTAAAGACTATAGTATTCTGTGTGAAATGTTTTCAGACAAGTAGTGCAATGTGAGTGTCATGCATATTTAATTTTTATTGTGATTTATTGTATTATTAATCTGTAGAAGCATCATGAAATTTAAATGAATTAAAATGTATATTATTTAAAAGAAATTTCTTGCATTTCATTTTATACCGGCTGCCAAAATCTTAAAATATCTATTTTGAAATTAAAAATTCAAATTTTCTTTCATGTTACTATTAATTAATTTCATATTATGTAAAATTCTAGAAGCTAAATTTTATAAATCATTAATTAAAAATCATTGTATTAATGATGAAACACATTATTTTCTGTATGTATCTATCATACAAATTAAAAATAACATCACTGAAGTCCATGGGACACCTATGACCCATCTTTGTAGTTCTAGGTATACTACACTGGCGAAATAAATTAAGAGAATTTGCATATTTGATCGAATTGCATGAAAAGAACTGAGCTGAGGGAAAAACCACTGCTTCTAAATAAAAATGCAAATCTTGAACGGCAAATACGTAAGCTCACACGTGTGTGTAGGCGGAGCCAGCAGAAACACAGGCTTTATAAGCGCGTGGAGGGAAAGTCGAATTGCGTTCGCTAGCAGACCTCGGTAGATTTCTTGGTGTTATCTTGCAGCAAACGGTTAAATTCTCATAAAATATTAATTGTATTCTTATTGGCTACTTACTCAAAAGTTTTCGGAGGGAATGATTTAAGCAGTCGGTTACTTAGGTCGGTTCTTATCAGCTACTGAACAACGTCAAAATCGCTCTACTCGTGTTCGACCGCCGTTCCAATTCTACTGAATGGCTGGCTGTGCGGATATTTTCAAGGTTTTCTCTATATATACAGTGAATACGAGTCAATTTTTTGTTATAACATCCATCACAAAGGCATGCATTTCCTTAGGAAGATAGTCCGTGATATTTTATGCATTCCAAATCTGACTGTTTCGTTAGAGAAAACATTGTCCAGGATGAACCGCAGAAACCTATTTCCACTCACGAAAAACGGAGGAAAGAAACACATATACAGCTAAGCTTTACGCAATTAATCAAGCAATTTGTGTATGAAACTGCTTTATCTTAATTAACTCGAATAAAAAGAGCTCTTGTGTATAACCATTTATTTTCATATTTGTAAAACTTCATGAACCTGGGGACATACGTAAGGAAAAACAAATACGCATAAAAATGCGTATGCTTTGATAATTAGTATGAAGAAAAGAAAAAAAAAGAACCCTTTCTAAATTAAGGGAAGCCTAGTGTTTTTTTCTTTTTTTTATTCATTTATTTTCTCAATAATGTTAGGTAACGCAGCAAAGAAATCTGTACGGTAAAAGTAGAAAAACCATTCCACAGACAACTTACTTTAATTCTTTTTTCCCGAAGAAGCTGAAAGAAAATGCCAAAGAAGATCCAGACGTGAATTAAAGGCTAACGGTTGATTCATCAAGCCTAAAAGACGTAGCAGCAGTGGAAAAGTTGTACCTCATCACCAAATGTACTAATTCCTGAATCGACGAAAAAGAGAACAGAATTACCCCAATCTCCTGCAAGAGGAAATGATTCAGCGGAAAGAATTTTACCATGAACGGATGAAATGACAGGGAAAATACAGCCGAACAGGATAGAGCGAAGGAACGGAAATATCATAATTAATAAAATGCGCGAAAGAATGCTCTACGAGTTTAAACACGAATCTGGAAGAATGGCGTATAAATCAAGCAAATGCTGGTAAATCAAGGGTGATGAATAAAAATATGTTCTTATCCACAATGAGGAAGTCGAGCGGAAAGGGAAGAATTCATGCACGCGAGAGGAAATTTAATAAGCATTTCTCGATAGCCTGAGGGCGAGAAGTTTATGAAAAGAGGTTTAAAGACGTACACAGTATGTTCTTGCAATTGGAAAGAAAATTAAGAGAAATTTACTTGAAGAAAACTGTTAATTAAACTTGTTAAAATAGCCTGAATAAATAGATATTTTTATTCCGAAGGAATCTTTAAGCAATAGATATTCCTTAAATGTAACCCCATACATTTGAACTAAGATTATTAATTAAATTAGCATAATAATAATAATATTTTCGAATAGCGTATACAAGAGCGAATTAATGCACGAAGAATGGGAATTCAGAACGTGAAGACAAACAATAGCATAAATTACGTAGTTACCTCAAAACCAGTACTGTAGGATTTAAAAATTGTTTTTTAAATTTTACTGTATTCATGCATGCAAAGGTGTACGTACTGTCCATATATATATATAGCACTTCTATGTTTCCACAGAAATTAATATTTTATGACATAAGACAATGAACTGAGTATGAAATATAGATCATGAATCGTATTACATATTCTTATGCGCTGTTGTTTCGAAATTCATCGTTTCAAACTCCTAGTTACTCCTAGCTTAGTAGCTTCAAGCTCTTAGCTTACATTCAGATAACAAACACTGCGTAGACTTGACAACGCAGAGTATTGACAACGGGTAGAAATGACAGTACTAATGTCAATACAGTGTAGAATCATCACGGAAATATGAGAGACTGAAACTATCAGCAAATGATGTACACAAATAAAAACAGATGTTGTCATACTATTGCATAGGAAAATTAATATCCATTTACTAACCATGAACAAGATTGTCATGGATATGCGATTGTGAAGAGAGGCAGAGAATCTAGTCGCAGTCACGCGATCCATAAGGTAAAAACAAAATGGATGGGTCACCAGAACTTCAGCAATAGTTTTACAGAAAGAGACTTACTGCAAGTATTGTACTGTTCCACAAGAGTTTTCATAAAACAAACTCGGAGAACGGATTCAAGAATCCCCAATGCTATTCTCCTGTCGAAAAATTCTCGAGAGGCTATTTAACTCATCAGTGTTTCAAATGCGCCATATAACACGTATGTAGGCACTTTCAATCATCCAAGCCTTTTCTGAAATCGTAACTATGCCCAACAACGCAGCGGTTAGCGTCGATTAACTACTTTATCGTTCAGGTTGTTCACACGATCGGTAGTGCGTAAATTCAACACTAGTATAGCACTGGAAGGGGTACAGGACCCACGTAATCACAAGACTGGACTGTGAATTCTAAAACAATAATGGTATAGCATCGACACGCCGTGTAGCCGATAGTCTCCAGGCGTATAGCTGCTCACATGCTGGTAACTAACTAACTGGGATATAATCGACATTAGCATAGCGGGCACAAAATTTACAACTGGCAACTAAATTTATATTTGCATAATAAAATTTTAAGAATATCATAAAATGTTTTTGCTTTGGGCGAGAGGTTGTTACCTGCGTAGAAATTTCGCCAACGTAAAATTCAAACCAGGTTTGAATCCAAGCGGTGTTTGAGCTGCTGCGTCCAACGGTTGGCAAAGGAGTTTGTTGCTTCTACACATTGTAGACCATTTGTAACATAACAATACTAGCAGGATGCAACAAAAGATTCGTTAGCCAACGCATTTCTGCACCCATGGACCATAAGCGGCTCGTCGGAACTAGGCCAGTTTCTAAATCTTGTCTAAGATTTTCTCAATAGGATATCAAACATTGGGGAAGTGACGCTTCTACGAAGATTGCTTAATTCATCCATTATTAGGCATAAGTTTAGCTTAGTTTGGTTTCAGTTTCACGGAAGTCCTCTCTGCGCTGCAGAATAATTTGCGTTTTAAGGAACAAACATATATTCTGTGATATGTTTCAGGCAACAAGTAGAACAAATTCGAAAAAAAATAACAATAGATTTAAATAACAATTTTTGAGGCTTCTTTTGAGAAAAATAGCAAGACATGGAAGAAAAAAATGACATCATGTTTTAATAAAAATGAGAAAAAAGAATATGAATTAACTAAATTAAAGTTTACTGAACGTTCTTCAAGTAAAGACATTTTAGTTACAGATTCCGAAAGCATCTTCTAGAAATCATTCTTATCACACAGAGATTTAAGTAGAAAGGAAGTTGAAATATTCCATGATAAAGTGCGTATGTTTCGTTCAACAAATATTTCAAAGTTATTTCGTAACGAAAACAATGGAACAAAATTTTCCACGTTAAAGAAGTTATTAAAAGTGTCGAAGTCCTGACTTTTCATTAGTTATACAACAGCAGATGCTAGCACTTATTTTAGCGAAATTTTAGCACTTATTTTCTTCTTTCCTGCAGAATGTTTCTAATATATTCCGTTGCTGAGTTCAGAGAGAGTTACCATTAAAACAACTGTTGGTTAGCAGAAAAAAAAGGCATTTGTACTCAGGGAGTCGAATTAGTTTACTTAATTTAGTTACCAAAATGAGGATCCGCGTATCTGATAGACTCAAAGATCTAATCATGGCAAAATGTATGGTGCCGTTAGCTTTTAATTAAATTTATATATTCGGCTGATGTTGAATTGCAGAACACGCATGCAACTCGCATTATTCTTCTTGTTTTGTAAAACGTTAACAAACATAAACCTGCAATAAGCTCTAATGCATCTGCAAAACATTATTTTGATTTTGGTAATTACATTACTCATTTTTAAAAACACACATCTATTACTTTACTTTGCGATAGAAAATTCGCATTTAACACATACTTGTTAAATTTAGCAAGACCAGTGGGAAAATTAAGTTTTTAAAAAAATGCCTCTATTCAAAATACATCTGCAGTTTGTTTGCTTAGTTATTTGTCTCTTTATGTACACATCCCACATTATTTATCTCTATTGGATATATGAACTGCATATAAAAATATATATGGTTAAATATATCTGGAACAGTTGGTCGCAGTTTACAGTATCAGCTAAAAGGAATCAAATGAATTTAGCTTTCTTAGGCTTACAATTTTGGTCGCGCATGCGTTTTAGTTAAAAGTTGAATATAACACAAATATTTATTGTAGTGATTAAACTCACTGCTTTAACTTCATCATCAGAGTAAGTCCACGAAATTTATCTTGGCAAGAAGTACAAGATTGCGTCTATTTGTTGACAAGAGCCTTGGGCACCATATAGGTGACAGTATGATTTTGTCCAGTTTTGCCCCAATTTGGAGAGATAATTCACTTCGAAGGATGGGTGTGAAGGTCTCCCGCTCCTTTTTCCCTACCGCCAAACCACACGAGAAGACGTTCAGCTCGTCATATATTTAGAGTGTCCCCACGCCGCAAAGACACTATATATTTACAAACATCCATGCTTTCTCAGGGATTGGAACCCTTGCCCTTCGGTGCGGTAGTCAGAGTCACTAACTACTATCTTGTTTAGGTGGCATAAATATTTATATGGCCTTCAGGATTAAAAAAAAGTTATAAGAAATTTATATGGCTTACAAAATAAAAAAATTCAAATCAGTGTCTTCTTACTTGTTCAATTAACTCCCTACTACCAATGGAAGAGTTTTACTTTATAATAGCAAGCATGCTTAGATAAAATTGGAATAACTTCTTATTTTGAGAATGTATAAAACTAATTACTTAATGTAGAAAGTTTTCGAATTTCAATAAACGGAAATTTAAAATCCATGTTTCTATAATAGCCATTACAGAAAATGAACTGTAATGTCTATTATAGAAACATAATAGCCATTACAGTTCACTCTACGTAATTGCTGATTTAGAGTAATATCTATTTACTAATGAATAATACATTTTATTCGTCCTTCACAAATGTACCAAGTTTAGTAAACTAAATTTGTCATTCACAAACGTACGCAATTTTCGGTGAACTTCTTTAACTTTAAGCTTCAATAAACGCAAATTTGAAATCTATGTTTCTGTAACATCCATTTCAGAAAGCGAAAATTACCCTTTACTTTGCGCAATTGCTGATAAAGTAATGGATGATGCATAATGAAATGCATATTATTCCTCATTCACAAACGTACCGAATTTAATAGAACATCATTTTCTGGATTTATTTAGCGATGAGAGACATTTTTCTTATTGAAATTTTAAGCACCTTTACATCACTTCTTTAAAAGACGAGAACGAAAAGTTCGAATGAATTTTTATGCCTGTTCAGACATGTTTATTTCACAATTCACAACGAATTTTGACTAGAGGAATCTGATGTAGACAGCACATCACTTCCTTTTGCAGCGTATTAAATTACACACATTTTTGCTGCACTTCATTTACACTTATCTCCTCGAGTTATTCTAACTTAATTAACCGATTCCTAAAGGCAAGTTGCATTTGCCAAAACAGGAATATTTTCGTCATTTAAAACACTTCTGCAAAGGGAAGTATGCGACTATGATCAACGATTGCAAAAATAAAGGCCGGATAAGTGTGTGTGCGTGCGTATATATATATAATTACAAGACAATTTTCTAAAAAGCAGTTAAAAGACAGCGCAAACGCACTATCAGCGATGGTTTATAGGATTTTAATTTACTTATATATTTTTCTCTTAATTATTCTTCTGTTATTAAATAAAGGGCCTCCTATATTCAGTTTCTATTCTATATTCTATATTCATATATATAAGTCGTCATGATTAGCCCATGACGTGAAGACTTTTTACTTTTCTAACAATAGTTACTTTACTTCCTTTTCCAAGCTTTCATAAACTATTTTCTATATATTTAAATAAAAAATATTTTTCTACTAACAATTATTTAAAACGTTTTTACCATTTTTGGCACCTTTTTTTTGGATCTATTATTTTAAAGTATAATTCTGCCTAATATTTAATTAAATTTTACACTGAATGACATTATTTATTCCCATTTTATTTTAAAAGACTCAGATTTTACTAAAATTCCATTTTTATTCACTTTGTTTTTTTCCTTGTTTGGGGGAAGAGAATTTTCGGGTGAACTATTATGATTAAAATATATTCAAATGGTTCATCGGCTAATTCTGGATACAGAAAAGCAAAGATTTTTGTAGAAGAGAGGTTTTAATTGATTTCAATGTTCCTCCTCCTGACGAAGTAATATTGAAGTTGATTGAATTCCTCTTCTACTATGTTCGTTTTTCTATAAATTTCATTGAGGTTTTAAGTTTTGGTATTGCTTCTTTCAAAAGTTTTGGTTTTAATATTTATTAATTTCTTTATTATATTTATAGTATTTTTTGAAATTTATTACTTGTAAATTTCAATTTTTGGTCTTTGTGAAAAATTAGTTCCAAATTTCTTACTTTATGTCTTTAATTATATATACATATATAATATAGATTAAGCATACATATATTTGTTTGGTACTAACGATTGCAATAAAAAAGGAACATTAACTAAATGTTATAGCAATGCCATATGCAAAATTTCGACGTTCTATGGCTAATCATTTCGGAATTATGTGAGATATATGCATCAGTAGATACGTCACGAAAAAATCTATTTCGACACATTTGCAAACCATTTTACAATCCATTCTGGAAAAGAGAGTCATGTATTCTGCCCGTACATGCAAACGTCATGGAAAAAATCGTCGAAATAGATTTGAGAACGGTCAAAATGGACTTTTAAGTTGAAATACTATATACGAATTTTTTTGAGATTACAATACTTCGTTTATTAACTTTACTTCGTACAAGGAAATTAAAATTAAGGATTCCACCCTTGTCCTTTTTATTGCCCCTTGTCAAATTAAAATTCTCATAATATTAATTTAATAAATAACTGACACCATTAAATTAACTGTATATTGACTCTTTATTTCTCTTAGGAGTTTAAATGATCTTTTCCAAACGCAATATGTTTTTTTCGTTGTATTTCTATATGAATGACTGCTTTTAAAATCCATCATTTATAATAAAACTGCATGTACCATTTCTTAAATCAAACTCAAGCGTTAACTTTTAGTTGAAATTAAAGGAACAACTTCTGTCTTCCTTAAGAATACTAGGAAAAAAGTGAATGCCAAAGGCAAGTATGAGCTCTTATCGTTATTAATGAGAAGTTTCTTAAAATAAGCGCTTTAATGTGTGCAAAAAAAATGCTTTTTTAAAAATAAAAATCTCATGCGCAATGTATAGGCCTCAATTAAAGTACTGATATTATTTACTACAAAAAGAAAGATGAATGTGCAGAAGATGCCTTAAAAATTAATGAACAAGGATATGTTTCAAAAGCAAGAAATATTAAGAGGTAATTTCTAAAAGGAAAGTAAGTTTTTTTATACTTTTTAAGATGAAGCACTTAATTGTATAAAATTTCTCATCTTGGAATACTTTAAGAAAGTTATTCCGAAGTATGAATAAATCATGAAAGGATTATTTCTTGATAAAATAAGACATTACAAGCCAAACCCGTGAATTAATCGAATTCAGGTAATTTAAAAAGAAAAATTAATCTTATGTTTGCAGTTTATATATTGGGAAGTATATTGAAATTGCATAGGAAAGAAATTTTTATAGATATATGATCCTAATATGATTTTGCATCTAATTATCTCGAAATAAATGGCAGTATCGTGGCTTAAGGAATGCATGGATATATTATTAAATCTTTCTATTTTTCCTAGGCGACCAATGTTCATTTTAAATTGTAAGGTTTTAGTTAAACTAACAAATTTTATTTTAATGTGCCTTTTTCCTATCTGTTCTTATTTCAACTTCCCGTTAGAATAAGCGCGTGTTTCAGCTTTATGCTAATTTGAAGTGAAGCCAAGTTTCTATTTAAACGGTAGGTAGAAACCTCCAGTGTGAGAGAGCTTTTAGTCTCAGACCACTGCTACTCTGTTCGACGTTCGCCTGACCAGCTAGTATTTCAATTCTAAGCCTTAGCGCTGTTACGCTATTACTTATTGAAGTAATTCTAAGTGCGTTAGTATTAGTTAAATCTTGCTACGCACCCTTTAGCATAGAGGCCAACCTCGCGTTCTTAGCTCTGTGAGCAACGACGACTTAATTTCTATTTAATTTTAGTTTAAATAATTTGATTGTTCAGTTTAGACCCAAGTGCGGTCATTGTTTTCTGTATCTCTCCTGAGTTGGTAAATGGCTGTATATAATTGTGGTTTAATAGAAGAGGATTTTAAATCCTTCTTTAGTGCAGTTCTTCTACCACTTAACCACAGTTTTCTGCCACAGAATATAGCTGCATTCAGCTCCCTGTTCAAGATCAGGACTTTAAGTATTGCACGAATATGTTCGCCAAGAATATGCACCAAACACTCAGTCCTCACAAAATCTCTATAATAAGCAACTAGGTTTGCTAAGAATAAAAATCATATACATTAAATTACATTTTTAATGAATTATTTTCTTAGCGTCACGATCACAATGTTGTAAGAAAAAAATGTGTGAAAATTTCAGGTAATTTAATAGT
The DNA here is from genome assembly GCA_000611955.2 of Stegodyphus mimosarum. Taxonomy (NCBI): domain Eukaryota; kingdom Metazoa; phylum Arthropoda; class Arachnida; order Araneae; family Eresidae; genus Stegodyphus; species Stegodyphus mimosarum. The sequence goes on from KK114718.1 coordinate 197,778, forward strand.
TCAATATAAAATATTCTTCTTTTCCTATGATATCGTAGTCTGAAGGTGTTATACATCTCATAAGAAATCAAATACTTGTATCGAATATTAATACTACTCTTAATGTTTTAGGAAACCTTCCGAAACATACTCATGATAAGGATATACATTACGTCACTGAATATAAATATGATTATTCTCTTATTCCTGCGATAACCACAACTCACGAAGTCTTCAAGCGCTAAAACATTTCAAGACTCACTGTGGCAAAAATATAATACTATAAAATCAAATCCATAAACACATCGAAAATCTCACATCTGTATCTATATTTTTTGTATTTTTTTCCATTAGTGTCCTGATTGGAAAACATAGTGTGTCTCGCAATAAATCAAATATTCATATCAAACAGTAATATTAATCTGAATGTTTAAGGAAACCTTACGCAAAATACAGAGGCTGTTCGCACATTTTGTAGACGATTTTAGTAAGCGGTAATAAAAAATCGTTTGCTGCAAAAGAAGTAATTGCAATTGTACTATGTTTTTAAAAGTCAAAATATCGTCTGTGGCTTGAAAGTTTTGTTTTGATTCAAAATGGCGAATTTAACAAAGCAGTGGTTCGAAGGCTACATTTACTCTCTTTCCGAAGAGAAATATGCATACTCCGTTATCCAAAAACGATGTGAAAGTCAAGATTTTGTGATATCTAAAGCGTCGATAGGTAATATCATCAACAAGAAAGGAAAAAAACTTCAAATTGGAGCCTCAAGTGGGACAAAAATTCCAAACAAGTATCCAAGAAAAAAACGGACATCTTCGACTATTGCAAAGGTACGTTGTTTAATGTTAAAAGCAAATCCCACTAGTCAAAGGACAGTTGCAAAATCATTAAAATGCTCGGTGCCCACTGAAAACAAAATGATAAACGTTGATTTAAATCTTAAGAAAGCGATAAAACTCAATGTGCATCGTCTTCTTCCAAAGCATATCGCTCAACGCAGGACAGGCTGCAGAATTCTATATGAAAAATACTTATCCAAAGAAAAATGGAAAACAATTGTCACAATAGATGAAGCATGGTGTATTTAAATGATTGTAACAAAAAAGAGCCATTTATCATAAAAGGGGAGAAAAAAATTTAAGTAAATGGTTCAAAGAATCGAAAGAAAGTTTTTCTAAGGGATTCATGATTGTTGCTAGTTTGTCTTATAATTGCAAGTTAAAAATAAAGAGAGTGCAAAAAACAATGTCAGGATTAACTCCAAATACTATTAGGAACATATTTTATCGCCAATTTTTCTGAATGAAATAGCATCGCTTTACCCACAGTGCCATCCATCTGTGAGAGTCCATCATCACAAAGCTAGCAGTCATACATCAAAATCCACTGTAAATTTCCTAAAAGAAATGGAACAAAAAACTGGTATCAAGACCATACCCTTCACTGATATCCCTACTAAATCTCCCGATGTGTCTCCTACGGATTTTTGTGCTTTCGGACTTTTAAAAACTGCATTATCCAAACGTTGTCCCAAAACCTTAATAGGACTCTGGAAAGCTGTTTGGGAGGAATGGGATAGAATACCTCTTCTGACACTTCAAAAGGCATTATTATCCTGGAAATTGCGGTATCGAAAGATAGTTCAAAATAAGGGATGTCAAATAGAACATTTAAAACGCAAGAATTTTATGTAATTTAGTTTTGTGAATACAATATACTTCGTCTAAAAAATGTGCGAACATTCTCTGTATTTATTTGAAGGATACACTTTTATCACTATTGACTGATAAATATGATAAATTTATTATTACAATACTCATAATCATGATGGTCCTGCGGAACTGCATAATCACCATGTACCAGTTCTAAGGCGATAAAGGTTTTTCAACTCCGACTGGTAAAATCAAACTTATAAACACATGGAGGATCCGGATAGATAATATTTTTTGATCATTTTATTGTAATCTGTATCCTGTGAATCTTATGTCTCCAGTTTACATGAAAGTGCCAAATGTCCTATCTCTCTTTTAGTGATTTCCGTAACTGAATCTCACTGTGATTATGAGACCATTTGCGCAGCTCAAATGACAGGAAAAATAAACTTCATTTCCCAGGATCAAACTGAAAAGATTATCTCTCAAGCATTCCTTCTAGCATGAAGTAGAATAATTGGGAAGTAGATACATTTATACTAATACCTATTTTTCGTTTCTATGCATTACACTGGAGTTAACTAAACATAAGGAAAAAAACTGAAACTAGAAATAAAATTTAAAAAAAAAATCTGTAATCTTCCAGATTTTATATACGCAAAAAGGGGCGTGTTTTAACGTCTTGTCTGTTATCTTATTAAATATCATGTTCTTTACACTTAAATCACATAAAATTCAATTCAACAGCAATACCACGAAATATTTTAAAACAGCATATCTTTAGAATTTCCGATAAACACTCTCACACGCTAGAGATAAAACGTTTTTCCGTACAGTGTTGCCATTGCTCGCTTTGAAATTGTTGAATTTATTAATTAGAAATTCGTTAAAGATTTACATGATATGAAATAAATAATAAAACAAATTCAAAATTCAAAATTTGGGCTTCCAGGTGCCCCTGTTCGGGTGGAGGATTACATTATTCCGAATTTGATGCCTATATAGATACCATCGTTTTTTAACAATGCGAGTAACATACATACATTCATGCAGATTCTTCATTGTTTAATTTCTAATATAATACAGGCCGTTAATATTTGGTAGCAATAATTAAAAAGGTGATTCTCCGTTTATAGGGAAACGCCACAAAATGCCGTTTTGAGACTAATAGCACTTCTGTGCTACCACCCCTTTGTGCAAAGTAGAATCAAAAACGCATAAATCAAATATAGATTTATTTACTTAAACCTACGAATGTTTAACCGGAAAATATTGTTAGTAACTAAACCTTTCTTCATTAACCTACAACTGACGAGTCATTGAGTGACACATTTCATAATTTCAAATGATTTAGTTGCAAAAATAAAACATAACATATGAAAGTAAATTATAAAACTTAAATATTAAACAAGCACTTGATAATACATAAGAAATAAATTGAAAAATATAATAATATCATTTTTGTTTGATTCCAAAGTTGCAGTAACGATGCACTTATTTTTTTAAATAAAATTTGTGGTATAATTTCAAAGAGAAATCGATAAGTTTGGCAACGCCGATCGATAATCCATAATTCCGCCACAGCCATTTTCGCTTTCTGTTCTATATGTAAATGCGAGCAAATACTTTCACATGTGTAATTTATTTCAAATAAGATCAAAAGCAACTTAAACGAATATTCAGATGTTTGATATCGTCTCAAGGCGATTATTTCTAAATCAGACTTGACTACACTGAAGTCACAAATTCAGCATCAGAGAAGACATTCATATAGAACAGAAAAATATTCATTGAACAGAAAAGTTCCTTAAGCTATTATGAATGGACTGAAGCAAAAGCGGTCAAAATGACTGAGGCATTTTTTTTTAAATTATGAGTTACGGATCATTGTTGCCAAACTTATCGTTTATGAAATTATACCAAAAAATTTAATTTTTAAAGTAAAAATCCAAACTTGCTGCAACACTGGATTAAAAAAATGATATTGTTATTATTTTTTATGGATTTCCTAAGTGCTTCTTTCATATTTAAGCTTTACAATTTATTTATTTTCTTATGTTATGCTTTATTTCCGTAACTCAAGTTGTAGAGACATTAGGACTTTTTGAAAAGTAGAAGAGATGAAAAATTCCAATAATAAATGTTACAAATTCTTTCTTCCAGAAAGTGTTTAATATTGAATGACAGCCTTATGTAGCAGTTTTACCCCTCACATTTTAAAGCTACATCAAATAGAAAATTCTTAGTTAAAATTTAATTTACGCTTGTTTAAAATATGCGAAGATCATTGATATTAATACACAGTCCAGTCACATTAATGTGACCATCTGTCAAAAGCCAGAATAACCACCTTTCGCAGAGCGGACTGCTGCGAGACGTGCAGGAAGAGAGTCACATAGGTCCCTGAAGGTGTTCTCTGGGATGTTGAGCCATGCCGACTCTAATGCCGTGGTCAGCTGCGCTAGATTACGCGGTTGAGGATCCATGGCACGAAAAACTCGATCGAGATGGTCCCACAGATGCTCGATTGGGTTTAAGTCAGGTGAGTTTGCTGGCCAGGGGAGGACGGTAAACTCATCCTGGTGCTCTTCGAACCACGCACGTACACTGGCAGCTGTATGGCACCTCGCATTGTCCTGCTGGAAGATGCCATCATCCTGAGGAAAAACAATGCGCATGTAGGGGTGAACATGGTCCGCAAGGACAGATGCGTACTTGTATTGATCCATTGTGCCTTCCACAATGATCAGTGAACCTAGAGAATGCCAGGAAAACATTCCCCAGACCATAATGCTCCCGCCTCCAGCTTGGACCGTTCCGGCAATGGTTGCAGGGTGGTTCCTTTCAGAGGTTTCACGCCTTATACGCCAACGTCCATCTGTCCGATGGAGCATAAAACGCGATTCATCCGAAAACGCAACCTGTCGCCACTCAGTGGACGTCCAGCTGCTGTACTGGCGTGCAAATTCTAGCCTTCGCCGTCGATGAACAGCAGTCAGCATAGGTGCACGAACCAGGCGTCTGCTTCGGAGGCCCAGACGCAGCAATGTTCGCTGAATAGTACTTTGGGAGACACTTTTGGTAGCCCCTTGGTTCATTTTGGTGGTCAGTTGCTCAACGGTAGCCCGTCTATCTGCCCGAACGCATCTCCGCAACCGTCGTTCGCCTCTGTCATCTATGGCCCGTGGTGCACCACATTTGCCACGTCGCTGATTTTGGACAGTCCCATTTTGCCATGCACGGTACACTTTTACCACGGCGGCACGCGAACAGTTCACAAACTCAGCCGTTTCGGAAATGCTTCCACCCTTGGCCCGAAAGCCAATGATCATGCCCTTTTGGAAGTCGGATAAATCGCTTCGTTTCTGCATTACGCCAACGATTGAAATGTTTTCCGAAGCCCTCACACACCCTTTATATACGCTCAACTGCACTGTGCTGCCACCTGCCTTCTGTGATTGGTTATTTAACTCTGACATGGAAAGTACGTGGTGGTAACATTAATGTGACTGGATTGTGTACATAGCGACTGAGAAGAAATATATCATAGGTATCGTAGCTACATATCATAACCTTTCGATCATAATTAGGTGGGGACTTTGTTTTTAACATCAAATGACAATTAATTTAGAAGTCAAACAACAAAAATCAGTGTTATATTTGCAAACCTTCCAGGACTACTTTCCGTGGTTTAACTACCGAAGCATCTTGCTCAGCTGCCAAAGTGCCACGTATCAAGCTATAATATAGATGGGGACTTGCTATCATTCACCATATTTTAGTTCGGGTGCCACTGTAGAGAATGTAAGACCTTCCATAGCATGGAACATGGAAAATCAGTTGGGATTTGGAGGTTTATTCTTCATATCACGACTTGCGTGAGTCGTAGCATGAGACTTCATTTCGCAGCTGGAAACGTGGTACGAAATTATGTTCCATAACATGAATTTTATGAAGAAATCTAATCAATGATCTTCCAATATGTAGTCGGACATGTTAATTATTTGCACTACGAGAGCGAGTATGGGGGAAGGAGATAACATCTTATAAGCATAATTTTTATAACTATTCATAAGTGCTTTACTTCGAATTTAAATGACATACTTCTTAGATGCGATTTTGTCATGACTCACACACAAACCAAAAAAAAATCTTGTTTGTTGAAAAAATTTCGTTGTTGAAAGATTGATTGTCTACCATTGAATTTTAAATATCTAGTATTTTTCAAGCTGTATTTCTGCATGGAATTCTGGTAAGGTAAATGACAGTCATCAACTGAGATTACTGATTCAAATAGCGTGCCATCATACTATTTAAGGAACACAAATTGGCCTCTTGAATATTGAACGAACAGCAGCATTTGTGAATGGATAATAGGAGCTAGAGTCTGCGTGCTTTGAAAGCGACAATACTAGTTAGAACTGTGTAGTTACACTGGTGATGAATCTCTATCTTTTAGAACAAGAAGAGCTTAATCTGCCTCCAATAGAATATTCCTGAAGCTGTCTATCATGTAATAATTCATTTCAGAAAAAAAAACGCAGGATATGATTAATAAGCCAAATAAGTGTACCATATAATCTTGAAATACACTGTGCGATTTAATAAGACCTTTATTTAAAGACTGTAGAGACATTAGGTTACTTCGAAGTAGGAGGCATGAAAAATGAACAAGATCTTCGCCGGGACTCGAACGACGGACCTCTGGAGTACGTGCCCAGCGTGGGGACCGCCGCTCCACGAAGGCATGCGAAGAAGGCGGGAGAAATACCTTATATACTCCCCCTTTCAAGGGGCGACTGGGGATTAGGGGACCGAATCGCTAAATCTTGCTGGTGGAGAAACATCATCCACCACCTTTTAAATCGGGCGCCAGTGGCCAGTGTAGAGACAGTAGGTTATTTTGGAAGCATAAGACATGAAAAATGAGCAACGCCTTCTCCGGAACTCGAACCGCGGAACTTTGCAATATGCGCCCAGCGTGCTGACCACTACACCACGATGGCATGCGAAGAAGGCGGGAGAAATGCCGTAAAAGACTAAGTTCGTAAGTTGCTCTTCAGATGAAATGATTAAAATTTTGTGTAAGGTGTATCTATCACATTGCCGTAGTAATTAATAAAGTTCTGGAATTCTCGTTCCATCTGACACTTTTATAAAATCTACTTCCGATTTAGCTACATTGTTCGATGCTCAATTACGTCTGAAGCACAGATACAAGGAAAACTGCAAACAAATACAAGTTAAAACATTGCCCTGTAGATAAGGTTCCTTTATTTTACAATTTATTTGACATCGTCACTTATTACTCTGGCAAACTTCCAAGCAAAAGCAACAAGGTAAGAGAAGATTCCTTTTACGTCTAATTAACTCCGTCTATAAGAAGGATTTCTGAGCTTTGGTACAGATTATTTTTACTCTTGATGCGTTTCCTTAACGCAGGAAACTTTCTGGTAAAAGCAAATACAAGCGGTAAAGAAACTTTCTGAATATCATAAGGGATCAAATTAATGAATGTGGAAATTTTCACGAATTCTAGCTATTGTAAAACGCAGGAAATCAGAATTTGAATTGTTAGAAAGAAAATTAAAAAAAAAAATTAGAAAGAAATTATTTTTGAAGAATTTGAAGTCTAAAGAGCAACAGTTAAAAACAAAATTTGAAGCTAAATTTTCTGCAACACAGTTGATCATCTTAAGCTAAGGAAATAAAAATGTATATAGTTAGTGTTCAAGAAACTTCCGAAACGTCAAAGTAGAGCTCTCAGTATGTAAAATAACAAATAATTAAATGCTGAAAAAATTATGGAGCACAGAAGAAACTGAAGGTGAAAGAAATTAATGCAATAAATAAGGAATAGATCAATCTTCTTAACAGGAACATAAATTTATATCCTATTTTTTAACTTTATCTTTTTGTTTTTCTAATTGATTATTGACGGTTAGAAAAGAGTTATTTCATATTCCTTTAATTTATTTATTTAAGTTTATATGTGTAAGTATAGGCAATCTTAGGACTATCTTAAGACTGGATTGTACTATTTCGATTATAGCAAAGCATGTCAGGATTAAGACGCAAGAGTATCACACAGACGTGGAAAATAGAACAGGCAAATCGACAACCTTGAATTCGACGTAAATTTTGTAAAATCCCAATCGATTTCGAGGGCAAAACGGGTCCCTCTTACTCAGGAGCAAAATATTCTGCAAATCGAGAAAGCAAATGTCGATCATATTTATACCCTACAGGCAACCAATGTAAGGAGCGATAGCGCCATCTTTCGGCAGAAGTACTAAAAAAATGAAGCGTTAAGTTAGTAGAGTTTTAAAGGCATTAGGCAAGATAGGATTGGAATTAAAGTCATTGACTAAACAGGATAAATTTTCGTGAATGTGAAAACCTTCAAGAAAATCCAATTCCCTAATACCTAATAGAACCAGCTTTCTGGATAATTTTAGCAGAACCCAAATCAAACTTGTGATTGAATTTCCAACTATGATTAGCTATTGAAGATTTTTTAATTTTGACTTTTCGGACGTAAGATTCATGTTCCTTTTTGCGAAACTTTAATGCTCTTTTCGTTTGGCCAATATAACTTAAGCCACACTGACACGATATGCTATAAACTCCCCAAGAATTAAAGTCAGAAATAGAATCTTTAAGAACCGAGCCTCGGATTTTATTTATATGCCAGAAAACAACATGAAAATTAAACTTATTTAAAATCCGTGCAATTTTGTAACTGATAGAAAGATGAAATGGAAGCACAACAAGGTTATTAATGTTATTTTTAGCATCAGAATGTGTTCTTAGATGGCACGATTTAAATAATTGAGTTCATTAGCAAGAAGATAGTCTGAGGAACAACTCTGAAAGCTCGAAACACATAACAGTACATACTCGGTCAAGGGCAACAGATCTCAAATGATTGAGTTCTTTAGCAAGAAGAGATTCTGAGGAACAAACTTTGAAAGCTCGAAATACATAATAGTAAAAAGAAGCCATTTTTTGCTTAGCCGGGTGGCATGACTTGGCATGGGGAGGTAAACAAACAGAAAAGTGTTTACGGTAAACACTTGTGATGAAATTAGATCCATTGCGGATTATCAAATTCAGTCTCAAAAGTCTCAGAATTTTAACAGATAAAACCTGGGGTAGGTCTTCCTTATCACCTTCAAAAAGTGGTGGATTTTTGATGGTGATAAGGAAGACTTTCCCCATATTTTATCTGTTATAAATTCCATTGATCCACCCATCCAGTTCACTTTTGAGACTGAATCTGATAATATACTTCCCTTCCTTGATATTCTTATAATCCGCAATGGATCTAATTTCAGCACAACTGTTTACCGTAAACCCTTTTCTGTTTGTTTACCTCTCCATGCCAAGTCATGCCACCCGGCTAATCAAGAAATGGCTTCTTTTTACTATTATGTATTTCGAGCTTTCAAAGTTTGTTTCTCAGAATATCTTCTGGTTATTTATTTAAGATCTGTTGCCCTTGACCGATGATTTTCTCCCATAGTCAATGATAAAGCTGTTCGCAAGTTCTCATCGTGCCATCTAACAACACATTCTGATGCTAGAAATAACATTAATAACCTTGTTGTGCTTCTATTTCATCCTTCTATCAGTTACAAAATTGCACGGATTTTAAACAAGTTTAATTTTCATGTCGTTTTCTTGCCTATAAATAAAATCCGAGACTCGGTTCTTAAGGATTCTATTCTGACTTAAATTATTTTGGAATTTATAGCATATCGTGTAAGTTATATTGGCCAAACGAAAAGAGCATTAAAGTTTCACATAATGGAACATGAATCTTACGTCCGAAAAGGTGAAATTAACAAATCTTCAATAGCTAATTATAGTTGAAATTCAGTCACAAGTTTGATTTTGGTTCTGCTAAAAGTTTCCAGAAAGCTGGTTCTATTAGGTATTAGGGAATTGGATTTTTTTGAAGCTTTTCACATTCACAAAAATTTATCCTGTTTAGTCAATGACTTTAATCCAATCCAGTCTTGCTAAATGCCTTTAAAATTCTACTAACTTAACCCTTCATTTCCTCTTACTATTTCTACCGACAGATGGCGTATCGGCTCCTTACATTGGTTGCCTGTAGGGTATAAATATGATCGACATTTGCTTTGTCGATTTGCAGAATGTTTTGTTCCTGATGAAGGGGGACCAGTTTTGCCCTCGACATCGATTGGGATTTAAGAAAATTTACGTTGAATACAAGATTGTCGATTTGCCTGTTCTGTTTTCCACGTCAGGATTGTCTTTCTAACGGAATGGATGCCACTGTGACTGACTGTTTAAGGCTCGTATTCCTGTTACATATATGGGAAAAACTATGAAACGTCACTATGCAGCGAACCCAAAAATCATGTGACCAGAATAGTAAATGCCGTTTTTACTTCTTTGTTATTTATTTATACAGAGTAAAGGAAGTATTATAATCACTAACAATTTCGGTTATCATATTTCAATGGCAATATCCATTCCAATCGTTCCGAAACCCATTTGGGTAATTTTTTGCGTGATGTCTATACTTGCGAACAGAATAAAGACTAAATTTTTCCAAAACGGATTGTAAAATGCATTTAAAATTGATTAAAAATGGATTTTTTGTGATTCGTCCGTAGGTATGTATATAGCATAACACAAAAACGATTAGCCGTAGAAAGCTGGATATGAGAATGCGATAACATCTAATTGGGCACATCTCTTACTATTGCAATCAGTAATACCAAATATATATATATATATAACAATAAAAAGGGTGCATATATATATTTATATATACTCACTACTTCCATCGTTCTCATACGGCCTTCAGTATGTGTTATGAGGAAACAAAATTATACGAAGTTTGACTTCCGTACGTCAAAATATTGATCGAGATATTTAATCCCAAAATTTCCAGTTTTTAATGTAAATTTCAGCTTGGCTTAAGGGATCTGTAAATTAGATTAGAACAATTCGAATACGTAATTTTAAATGAATTGTAGCAAACAAATATCTATAATTTGATAAGTCGTACAATGACGTCATGTGGAGTCTACATCAGATTTTTCTCTTAGCGGAGCTGTCACGTTGATTAGCACTTCTTGGACTCAAAATTCGGCTAGTGTAAACAGGTTTTTATGGGCTCACTTCCGCTTCGAATTTTACCCAAAATCTAATCATCTGTTATATGACTACAGAAAGCTTAAATACAGGAAATAGAAATTATATTGTAAGAAGAGTAAAAATGTGTATTGAGGAAACTAATATCTGCTTCTTTTTCGAAAATTCACCATGGGATTTTTGGGCAGACACAGCATCTCTCTTATGCATGTTTATAGGTTCGAGGCTGAAACAAAAGGTACAAATTAAAAAAAAAGTACATAGTTCTGATTCTTGCTAGAACGTTTTTTGATCCCATCAAGATACATTAGAAATCAGTGGAAAACAATAAGCTGTGTATCAACTTATTCTACTGTCCTTAATTTACTTATTCTACTGTCCATCATTTCGGTACAAAATTAAGTACTTAGCATTACTGTTAAAATTATCTATCAGCAATGGCTTATAAAAGATAAAGAACTGGACAATCTAATGTTGTTTTTCTTACTGAAAAACATATGAATTGGAATAAGATAAAAACGTCAAAGATAAAAAAAATTAAGAAAGAAAGTTAGTCAGCAGAAATGTCTTTCTTCAACAATTTCTGTTATTTCCAAGAAAATAATACGACAATAAATATTTTATTTTGTTGTGCTAAGGATTAGAATGTTATTTCCATCGAAGCAAGCAACCGTGAACACTGGTGTCAAGAATAGTACCCTCTTGGAAAAACGAAATCGTTGTTGTTTTTATTCTACAGTTTACTTAGACAGTAATGCCTATTAATTTCAGTCGAATTTCAAATGCTAGAGTGAAAGTAACATAATTTTATGCAAATAAAATGTACTTGTGGATATACTTTTGGGATAATACTTAACTCGATATAAAATACTTTAGGAGGAAAAATAAATTTTACAGATTTTCTTTTTCACTAATAGTTTTACTAAACGGGCTTAGAACATTATGGATGCTAATTGATAAAGATTATTGCTGATACTAAAATTCATAATAACTTTTATTCTTTTCAAAAGAGCGTTATCCCAAATGGGATATTGGTCTCGAAACGGGATTTTGCGTCGGTTCGAAAATAAACGGCGAATCATTTTTAGAACAGATGTCACCAAATATTATCGCCCTGTGTTATTTTTAAAGAAATTAAGTGATGAATAATCCGCATGTATGTATGTATGTTCCTCGCACTGTGACAGTACCTACAGCCACCAAATTTTGAATAACGTAGTCCTGCATCCGAACATGTGTACCTGGAACCCCGAATTTTGAATTTAAAATGTTATATTTCTGATTTCATAAAACTAATGAATTTTTGATTAACAAACTCAACGATTTCAAAGCGAGCAGTAGCAACACTGCACGGAATAAAACATTTTTATCTTTAGCGCGGGAGACTGTAAATTGAAAATTCAAAAGATGTGCTGCTTTTAAATATTTTGTTACTTTGCTGAATGGAGATTTACGTGCCGTAAGTGCGATGAACATGATATAGAATAAATGATGCTAACACAAAACATTAATAATAAAATGACAAAAAAAGTTTCGCTAGCTATCTTACTAAGAAAGGTAAACATTGATATGATAAACCGAGATAACTTTGAAAAAAATAGAAAATGTATGTCATTGCATTAGGAAATCTAAGCATATGATGCCATGTTGCTCTTAAAGCTTTTGTGTTTGTTTTTTGCTGTTTAATTGCACATGAAGTAAGTGCGATGAAAATTATGATTTATAATAAAGCTAAAAAGGCCAAAAGAAATGTTTTAACTGAAGTGAATACAGCAGCGGACTGGTAGACTGCGAACTCAGCGAGAGCGAAAGAAACCTCAGCTAATTCTTTTGTGCGATCGTTAAAATCTGAACCCTTTGAGGTTCTTGTTAGAATTCAGTCCTAAATTTCGTTAGATAAATTAACTATTTAATTTTAAAATCTTTCGCTTCGAAAGGTTTTATATAAACTTTTCTCAGTACTACAACAGATCTTCGCTTTTCCCCATAAATAATTTTTGCTGAACAAATGTTCTATATTTGTATTAAAATGGATCATTTAACTCGGGTAGAGAAATGGCCATGTCAAATGATGTACAATTTATGTTTTCTAGTATGTACGTGGAGTAAAATAATATTATTTGTAATTTTATATAGTCAGTTGTTTTGGTGTGGCTTGTTTAACTATGGCAAAACTTGCAAAGGGTGGTTATTGAAAGGAAAAAATAATACCTTCATGGAACACTTTGATAGAAACCGGATCACCTCAGCTTTATGCGTTGGGAAAATCGAAAGAAAGTCGAAGCAATTAGCTTGCATGCAGAAATTCGGATCCGTGTCAAACCACCGGTGTTCAGCGACTTTAGCTCAGCTAGCGGTAGGACTTTATGCAATTCAAACAAAATAAAATTAAGTATAAAATATTATTAATGACAGTAAGCTTTAAAAGCTGTATATTGTAATCGTAGAGTTTCTCTCAAAGAGCACACGAAATAAAAAATAATGGAAATTACACAGCAATTTAAGATTTTCTGCAAGTGTTTCATTTGACACAAAACAAAACAAAATTTCTAGTGTTATGTCAGAAAAGGGTTTTCACCATAAATACGAAACATTTTCTGAAAACATAAAGTGGAAATAACAGGGATACGCACATTAATTTCCTATTAAGATCGGTTCAAATAAAGAAGGAAATACCTTAAGCTATTATTGAATATGCTCTTAAAGTAATAAAATATAGAAAAAAATTGATAAATCACATTTCATTGCAGAGCTATGAAATGCTTATTGCATATTGTAAAATAAAATAAATGATTTTTGCTGTTGTGTGATTAACTGATGTTACTAAAGTTAACACATCTCGATATAGAGGACGGATAGCGTAAAAGACCTCATTTGTTGGAAATTCTATAAAATATGAGTTGTTTAATTGAAACATAAATCTAATAACTTTATTTATTACTTATAAGGTAATTCTACCGGCTTACTGGCAGGTCTTTGTGGTCTTTGTGGTCACCACACTCGACGCGTATTCGAGAGGTCCATTGTTCGAATCCCGGCGAGAGCATTGCTCATTTTTCATGTCTCTTGCTTGGAAATAACCTAATGCCTCTATGTCTCTACAACTTTTGTACTAAGAATAAAATTATAAGATATTTCTGGAAGTTTCTTTCATTCCTTATTCTCCAAACCAGCCGCCCAGATGGTGTAGTGGCCAGGGGAGCAGGGTACAATACCAAAGAGCCTGGGTTCGAATCCCGGAGAAGACATGGCTATAATTGTCCGTCCTTCATAGGAGGCAAAGGTGGCCCACCTATTGAGTGAATCCATAATAAACAGACCACCAATTCTGGCCTCAGTATAGATTAATGAACTGCGTTACAAACTGTAATTCTTCACAATCTGCCATTGGGGAAAATCATTCTCCAAACTACGTTTTACAATAATTATTAAATATGAACTTAGAGTAATATAATTCAAAAACTAAAGAGTTTAACATTCGCCTTTGCTGTATAAAAATACAGGCATAGAAGGGATCAGTACGTTTTAATATATTAAAATGTCTGCCTAGATATTCTGGTGCCCAAGCTGTTAGACCGAGAGACGCTGGTAGTTCGTCTGAACTTGAAACAATAGTCAATGGTCAATTTGTACGAAGAGTTCATAAGATTTTACACGTTCAAAGTAAATACGAGTCAACTGTTAGTAAAATATTCTCTACAAAGGCATCTCTACTTCAAGGCAAACTCTAGGCGGCTTTAGCCATATTTACCAAATAATGTAACCTAATGTATAAACCTTTCGATCACAAGTGAATGTCACTTAACCCTCGCAATTCGTAGTCCATGACCATACGTAACATGTCTAAAAATCATTTACAATTTACGAATTCACTAATGCCATAATTTTCAATTAACTCTATCACTATCCTTTACGTATAACGTAAAGTGACAACAAATGTAAAATTTTTGTAAGCATATACAGTGCAAGTACAAATAGTAACTTTTCGCTGACATATTTGCAGAGCAAATAGTACAGTAGCTTCGTTTGCTCAAAAAGTGATTGTAGTTATTGAAATCCTTCTATAACAGTTTATTTGAAGGAAAAACATTAGAAGAGTTTCAATATGCTGAATTATAACACAACTTTTAGAGTTGTTTGGAAGCAGGAGATGTGAAAAATGAGCAATGCCCTCGCCGGGACTCGAACCACGGACCTCTGGAATACACGTCGAGCGTACTGACCACTACACCACGAAGGCATGCGAAGAAGGCAGGAGAAATATCTTACATACTCCCCCTTTTAAAGGGTAACTGGGTATTAGGGGACGCAATCGCCAAATCCCGGTGGTGGAGAATCATCACCCACCGCATTTTTTTGTTCGGGTGCCACGTGAAAAATAATTATGTTATTTGCAGCACAAATCGCCAGGACTCAAACCACGAACCTCTCGAATGCGCTTTCTGATAGCTACACCATGAAAGCATGCAAAGAAAGAGGGAGAAATACCTTATATACTTTATTTATTAAAAGTATAACTAAGCTTTAAAGATATTAGGAAAGATTAAAGTCATTGTGGAGGCAATTTGACGCCGGTCTTAATTTGGTGAGGAATTGTTTAAATGCAATTTATACAGAGAGGTTAAAATATATAAAACATAACAGCCAGTGTTAACGGGCAGACAGAATGAAATATCCTTAAGCTATTTTCTATATAATGTAGTGAAATATATCACCCGAATGCTTCAAACACATTTTGATACAATACTAAAGATTTTGAAATGAAGAGATATGCTGTTTCTATTACATCTGCTCTGTGATATTTTATTTTCTGATTTTATATTCTATACATGGGTAAAAAGCTAGTCCGAACAATTCGATTAAATCCTTCTAGTTGCAAAAAATTCCACACAGAAGTTCTTTTGATAGACAAAAATAATCTTCTGAAAATATACGAACTCCAAGCGACGCAAAAATCCATAAAATGTATCAGATCTGCTGAAATAAAGAGCAAAGGAATTTCTCTATCTGTATGATGGTTTTACCCATTATATCTATAATCGATATCTGAGAAATGTATCGATTTTCGATATCAATTATTCTTCGTTAAGAAAAGTAAACAACGGAAGAGTTTCTCTTTTTACTTTTTTCGTTCTACCATCCTCTAAGTTAGCGAAAATGTCTCCTGGGAACGATTAGGTCGATTAAGTATTTACAGTGTGGTTTAGGTTCGATTTTATTTAGGCATTTGTTTTGTTAGTTTTTAGACTTTTAATGGAAATGTATTCAGGAAACAAAATGGATACTTTGCCTCTTCATAGAACTCCTGAGATACAAATTTCAATAAATAGTTGTTGGGAAATTTGATTATATTTTATTTTCTCAATAAAATTATGAATAATTAAACACAACAGTAATCAAGAGTAATAATACAGCTCAGCAAAGAGAAGCTTTATCGATACATGCTTTATAAGTACATAAATTGAAGTTCAGCGAAATATATTTTATTTATCTGCATAAAACCTTTGAAACAGAGGGTTAGAACACTTTATTTGTGGAAGTATCGATCTGAAATATTTATTTCCATTTATAACGTGTTCAAAATTAGGTAATGAACTTTTTGGAGATCGTTTCATTCCTGAATTTGGAAGAGTAATATAATTCAAAAACTACAGAGTTTTAACATTCGTATTGTTGTCTAAAAATACAGGCACAGAAGGGTTTAGTACGTTTTAATATATTAAAATAAAGAATGATTGAATAAGGATATAGGTTTTTTAGATTTGTTTTAGATGCAAAATTCACAAATATGGCTGTAAGGTTTCAATCTAATTACATTTAATCTAAATACAGTGTAACTGTTAGTAATCTGACGTTTGGATTTTCTTCCCATCTAAAATGTAGAATCCTACAACACACAGGAATAACTAACTACAAACGCATCAAACATAGGCTAAAATAGTTTTGATCTGGAAGCTAAAAAAGGTAATAAGAAAAAATTAATTTCTCTGTAGCGTCCAGCCGAATAACTAGATTATTTACAATTCGCCTTATTTAAGATACTGGGTCCTATGTTAATACGCCTACTGATGTGCTTCAAATGCACAAATAACTCACAACGGTGCGTGACAAGTCTTCAACAATTTGTATAAGAATCACGAATTTCCATACTTACGTTACAAAGCTCTCCCTTTTTCTCTAATCTTAGATTCCCAATCTTTATTTAAACCCCTTAGTTTGCATTTCCTGGTAATGCTATCAAAACAGTAGAACAGAAGGGATGATTAAAATAAGTAATGTGTTAAATAAAACTTATCTTACGCATTACTTAAGAAAGATTCAAAACGTCAGATGCAAAATGTTGTTTAATCAAAGAATAACAAACCGATCTATACGACAGCCTTTTACTTACTTCAGGAAAATGCCTTTAAACTCATTGATAGAATGAATTGGTATTTGAGACAAAAACGTTCCATAATGACCCTCAGTTCGGGTTTACTCCTCGGAAGTCTGTTGAAGATGCCCTTATTCGCCTTAGTAATATCTTGGAGTACGGAAAGCAAATCTATTTTACAGCAATTCTTATTTTTATGGATTTCAAAGGTACTTTTGATAATGCTTGGTGGTCATCTATCTTAAAAATTCTAAAAGATTCTGCTATACACCAGAATATCTGAAGATCCTTAAACGGAAGGACTGCTGAACTTTAGCTTGGGTCCACAGCTATGATTTATTCTCTGACTCTGTGTCTAGACTTACTCTTTGGAACATAACAATAAATGATCTTTTATGTCGTCTCGAGAGTTTCACAAAAACTGCATTTGCAGGCTACTTACTTTTAATTTTCCAAGGAATGACGTTTAATAATATTCTTAGAGTACAAAAAGTGCTGGCTTTTGTTTCCAGTTAGGAGATTTCTCCTAATCTCACTTTCACTGCTTCAAAAAGTAAAGCTGTGATTGTTTCCAGAAATTCTGATAAAAAAAATTGCTTCTTTGATACTCGATGATTCTCCGTTGGAATTTGTAGAACGTGTTAAGTATCTCGGTGTCATACCGAACCAAAAATTTACATGGAAGAAACACACTGAATTCCTTTCTACAATGTGAAAAATATCATTAATGGTTTTAATATAATTGCTAAAAATGGTTTTGGAGTAAGCTATGATGTCAAAAAACTGATGTATAACCAGTGTATTGTAAGTCCATCCTGCTGTTCTCTGTTTTTGCACGGCTGTTGTGATTGGAAACATGTTCTTGCAGGTAAACTAAAGAAATCTGAGAAAGATTCAATGGAGAAGTCTTCTTTGTATTACTAGTGGTTATATAACCTTAAGTTATGAGGCTACTTTTGTTCTTGCAGAAGTTCCTCCTACTGAATATAAGAATAATATTTTCAAGGCATTGGAAACTGATGCTTTAGAAGACTGCTTAAATAGAAACGTCCCCTTCCCAGATCGACCTCATCTAGTTACTTTAGAGCCTATAAATTTCTGCGATTATAAAGAGACTAATGAAATGAGATTTCATATGGTTTTCTTAACAGATAGCAGTAAAATGAACAGCAACGTTAGAGTTGGATTTGTTCTTTTTGAACACCAATCTGAAGTTTTTTATTTTAAATACCAAATATAATACTGTGAATTAATATATCAATTAATTTACAGTTTTTGAAGCGAAATCGCTATATTTCTTATGCGGTCAAATGGATCAAGGATAATCAGACAGCATCCTCAAGGCACCTTTATGTACTGATTCTCTTTCTCTTCTTCACCTTTTGATCAGTAGTACCAGCAACAGAAAATTAGCAATCGAAACTCTATTATGTTTTGTAGCAAATTCACTTGATTATTTAAATTACGTTTTATTAAAAATTAATTTATTAGTATTCTAAGTTTTATGCTACACAACGTGTATTTTATTTAATATCTGTGTTATTTGTTTTATTTTCATTAGTGTTTTTGGTAGTTAAGCTTGGTACGTTCTTTCCACTTATTACTCGCAAACGCGCAGAAACACACTATGGAATCGGGTGCTTTTCTACATAATAATCTTGATTTTATAGCATTTAACTTAAGCTTACACATTCTTAATTTATACCACTAGAAGCAGAAAAATTAGCTCTTTTACTGATGATCATTTTCAAGAATCTAGCCATAACAGATTTTAAGATACAGTAAATTATTTAATAGAATTTTCCATTTTTCATTGTGATGAAGATGAGAGGGGAGGAAATGGAAAAAAACGCAGCTATGTTAAGGGATTTCAGTTGGGGTGAGTTTAGGTTTGCCAGCTCGGCCATCGCAGCTGTTTCCAGACTTGGCGATAGCTTGGTGATGTTTAAATTTGTGTTTAGTTAACGACTCAGAAAAAGGAGAAATTTTGCAGAGCGTGAGGCGGTGGTTGTAAAACTGGTTTTCTTCACAATTTCTAGCGCTTGTTAGCCATTGTGGCAGTCACGTCATGTCTAAAAGGAGTTGCAGGTGGGGATTTCGTGCTTTTTCTTTGCTTGATGCTTCTGGCTCTCACTTTGCTCTTTTTGATTTTTTCACGTTCTCGTGGTTGCTGTTATTTTGCCATCTCAGCTTGGCAGTGGGATTTAAATTTTGTATATGAAGTCCGACACTATGTACAAAACTGGATGATAGAACAACCTGCTCCTATCAGGATAGAGCATACTAATTTACAGGAAATTAAGGCTATCGTAAAACGTCTGCGCGTGCGCAAAGAACCTGGCTTTGATGAGATCACAAATCTCACAATCAAATATCTACCGGACTGTGTACTTCTGAGATATGTAAAAATTTTAAATAGATATCTGGACTTGTCATATTTCCCATATATTTGGAAAAAAGCAAAGGTGATTCTGCTCCCGAAACCGGGAAAGGACTGTACGCGGGCAGAAGATTTTAGGCCGATTAGCTTACTTCCAGGCCTTGGAAAAATTCTCGAACGATAATATTAAAAAGAATGCAACCACATTTGGATATCTTGCCATCGGAACAATTCGGTTTTAGAGCAGGACTGTCTACAGCTAAGCAGTTAGTCCGTCTCACAGAATATCTAGGTGAGGCGCTGCGCACCAAACAGATTGTCGCCTTACTCATGCTGGACGTGGCGAAAGCAATTGACCGCGTCTGGCATGAGGGGCTTATTTATAAACTAATAAATTTCAACTTCAGTAGAGAGTTGGTGCATCTCATCTACTCATTTATTAGAGAAAGAACCTTCTATGTTTCCGTAGGCAGCGACACTTCAGGACATCAAAGGCTGGGCGCTGGGGTCCCCCAGGGTTCTATCTTAGGCCCGCTTCTCTATATCATATATGTGGCTGATTTCCCAAAAGACGGAATTACTACGAACCATTACCTCGGATATTATGCGGATGACACCGCTATAGCAACTAGATCTATAAGCCCTGACTATGCAGTGAAATATTTACAGCTTCTCATGCCTGCAATAGAAAAATGGTGTGAAAAATGGAGAATATCTATTAACGCGGCAAAGTCCAAGCTTCTCATCGTTAGACGAACACGAACTAGGAAGCCATTTACGGAGAGATTGATTCTTTTTGGTACAGTGGTACCCGTCGTGAAGCATGCAACCTACTTAGGAGTTATCATAAATGAGAAACTCACATGGAAACAACATGTTAACAGTGTGAAAGGGAAAGCAATCACTGCCTTAACTAGTCTGGTAGTACTAATCGGCTCTAAATCAAATTTAGAACTTGCCAAGAAAAGGCACATTTATATCTCAATCATTAGACCAATCCTGACTTATGCTTCTCCAGCTTGGGCCACCTATACTAGGAAGGATATAGAAAAATTAGAAATACTGCAAAACAAGGCTTTGCGACTTATTACGAACGCTCATTTCTACGTCAAGAATGAAACTCTGCATAAGGATCTCAGGATTGAATACCTGAATGAATATTTACACAGGCTAAATAGAAATTTCTTTAAAAAGGCACTAAGATGTGAACACTTAAATAAATTCTCAGTTTTTGACTACGTAGCCCTTGAAGAAGACTACAACTTAAGACATCTTGCAGCGCATTTGACTAGGGACCTAAACTTCCCGACATAATAATTGAACTTTGCAGTTATTGCTGCAGTGTATATATGTAAATATTAAATTCATCTATTACTGCATAAGTATGTTCTAAAATTTATTGAATTTTCAGTGTTTCATGTACTCTTATTTGTTATTCATTATTATTGTTTATGAATTCCTTATATTTTGATTTATTGTATTTTGCTATGTACTCATAGCACTTGCTCATGAATTATGACTTATCAAGATATCCTCTCCATCGTTGGTCTTGGTTCCTTGCATTGCGGTGTCTGGCACACCTGTTCTTTTCTCTACTCTCATCTTTCTTCTGCCTTGCTTCAGTTATCTTGCTTACTTTTCAGGAAAAATACATTAGGAGCACTTTGTTGCAAACTTCAGTGAGCCCGATACACCGCATCTCATGTGGTATCCCGGCGATAGATTTCCAGACTAGACTAGACAGTGGGATTTGTAACTTAGGTTCTCGTAGATATTGCCCGAGAACAGATCTCTCTTCTGCCTAGTTTACCTTCTCATTAGGGAAGCTTGCTGATAATCGCTTACTACAGGAGATAATGTTGGAATCATCAGACAATCATATAATATCAGTTCCAGAAATTATACCTCCGCCTTATTGGGATCAACAATAAATTATCTAACTCCATGTTCCAGAAAATTAAGCATCCGCTTAATTGATTAATCTATTGTCATCATTTTCATCCCTGCTTCTACCTAAGTTCATCGTCGGCTTCATGAGGAATTTTTCCACCCAGGTTCCATGTTTTGTTCCACCTGACCATTGCGGAAGTCAGCCAGAAGGGAAGATAAGTCTTGTTTTTTTTTCCATTTATTCTTGTTTAATAATAATCTATCCGCTCAATAGTTATATTTCCAGCCTTACTTTATTGAGAAAATCAAAACCTTGGTTCTTTATTAAGAAAATGTTTAATTTGCTTGATTGATTTGACTCGTTTAAGAGTAAGTTGTTTTACTCGGTACCCATGGAGATTTTCTTTGCAGTGACATGATGTTAAGGAAATTTTAAGCTAACTATAAGTAAAGGAAAAATGATAAAATATCTTGTTAAGGTTCTTAGACTAGTTAATGCTCCGAGATTTAGAATTTACCTTCTCGTACCTGGTGTAAGTAAAATTTAATGGAACAAATAAATTAGGTCAATAGTTGTAATTTAACCAAATACTGCTTGTATGAATTAAGTTGAGTGTAGTTGATCCTCCTAGGAATTTCGTTAATGTTGTGTTTTTGTTTGATTTCCTTTTTATGTGCAATACGTTGGAAAAATATTTTGTTCTACAAAACCTTGTACAAAACCCTGTATGAAGTTAATTCGATTAAGTAAGTTCGGAGTAAATTTTAAACTAAGTAGTGCCTTAAAGTGCAATCAATTTTTTATATTTACATATGTTTGCTTTCTCCCGGGAAGAAATGGCCTTTTCATAGAATATTTCAAATATGTTTAGAAGAACTCTCTTTGATAAATAAATGTCATGAATTTCTTGGATAACAGTTGTATGTTTTATTTAATCAATACTCATAATCATCACCAGTCATCAACTCGGGGTTATTCCGGTCCATATTAATCACAACGCAACGAGAAAGAATGTTTAAGTTAGATTTTTTTAGGAAAATTCAAGTTTGAGTTAGGTGTCTTCTTAAAAGGCACCGTAACAATTACACTGGTTAGCATAAATTAAGGAAAAATCACAAAAACAGCGATAACTCCTTCAAAAATAAGCCAAACCGTCTAAAATTTGAATACGTTGCCAAGAAAGAAGAGCTGAGTAAAATTACAATATGCAAACTAGTAGCGTTGCACTCGGAATGCGTCATCTGCGAGGAGCATAAAAGTCCATGTTTTAGAGTAAGCCCACATATTTCACTGTGATAGTGACATCAGACATCTGAGATAGCCAATTCGTAACAGTAACTATCAGGCACCATCTGCCTGCAGAAATACGATGGGGAGCCTTTGGGAGACTAGAGGCAGAACAATTCAAACAGAAGTGGCCAGATGCGAGTCCTTCTCTGGTTCATAGACTTTGGAGGCAATTTCAAACCACAGATTCGGCATCTAGGAGGTTCAGCCAAGAACGGCCAACTGTTACGACGAGCACCGATGACCGATATTTGGCATTATGTGCAGGCAGGCATAGAACCGCTACTCCGACTCTTCTTAGATCCTCCCTTGCTGCAGCCACAGGAAGGTTGGTGCCAACATCAGCTGTGCGTAGAAGGCTTTACGAAAGTGGTCTGTATGAGAGGCGACCAGCCATTTGCGCGCCGCTCACGTCACGCCATAGGAGAGACCGTTTGTAGTGGGCATGACAACATGCCCACTGGACGCTTGATTAATGGAGAGCTGTTCTTTTTACGGATGAGTCCAAGTTTTAGTCTAGAAAGCGATAGTAGGCTTTATTTGATATGGACAGAACCTGGAACCCGTTATCATCCGTCCATCCGTGAAAGAGATGCATACGGAAGAGGCAGTGCCTGTGTTCGGGGTGGCATTTCTTTGGGTGGACGCATAGACCTGCATGCCTTTCCAAGGGGAACCGTGAATACTCAGGTTTATAGAGATGACATCCTTGATGCTTATGTGTGCCCCATATGGCGAGGCAATGGGTGATGTTTTCCTGTTACAGGACGACAACGCAAAACCACACAGGGCTCGCATCATAGATGATTATCTTCAACAGGAAACAATTATGCGCATGGAGTGGCCAGCTCGATTCCTGGATTTGAATCCTATCGAACACGTTTGGGATGCTTTAGGGAAACGTCTAGCTGCTCTGAATCTGCTCCCGCAGACCCTTGTCGCGCTTGCAACCGCTTTGCAAGAGCAATGGCTCTCGCTTCCTATGGAATTGATAGACCGCTTAATTGAAAGCATTACACATCGCTGTGTGTGCTGTATTGCTTCTAGAGGCGATCATATTCCATATTGAAGGTATTTTTCCACACCTTCGATTTGTTAATTTTATACATCTGCTAATTTCTATACTACCATAATTTGTCTGGCAATTTCTTTTTATGTTATTTGGTACCTTACTATGTGTTGTATATTGTGGGTAAGTTTTATAAAATTCTACATGCAACGTTTCAGATACCGTGATTTTTGTGATATTTCTTTAATTTATGATAACCAGTGTAACTGGCAGTTGGCTTAGAAATAAGGAATCGATAACCGTTTTGCTTATGCTTGTGCTCATCATGAATTGTATGGAAATGGAAGAGCTGATTTCTTAGCTAAACATGCTTTAAATTTTCCATTAGATATCAATATTAGCATTTCAAAGAGCTGTTGGAAATCCTTTCATCATAAGAAGCTTTTAGCTAAGTGAAATGAGGAACATATTTCTTCTCGTAATGCTGAGGACAGCAAAACCAAAAAGTTACTTCTCTCAATTTACTCTAGACTGAAATTCCGAGTCTTTATTCTTTGTTAATTTTAAAGTTATCTCAGTTTTCATCTGCTCACGGTAAATTTGCTAGTTACCTCTTTCGTTTCCTTCTAAGAGCAGATAATTTATGTGAATGCAGAAAAGAGTACCTCAAGATATCGAACAATTGATTTTTTCTTGCCCTACCTTTGACGGCGCTAGATTATGCTTGCAGAACGATTTGAAAATGTTCGGCATGGCCAGTGAATTTACTTTTTTCGGAAACACCAGACCGCTGTTCTCTGTTTTTCTTCGTATTATTTATGCATGCACTGTTTAATATCTTATTCAATTTACTTTTGTAAGCCTCGCGTTGTACATTTGTGGCGCTCCGAAAAATGCATGTGGTTAAAAAAATAAGTAAAAATAAAATAAAGTAAAGTAAAAATCTGAAGGCTTTCAGATTTTATATTACGCCCAAAGGCGCGTTTTTTCAATGTTTTGCGTGTTATCTTTATTTATTAAATATCATGTTTTTCGCTCTTAAACCTTAAACTTCAGTTCAACAGTAATATGACAAAGTACTTAAAAGAGCACATCTTTAGCATTTCCGATACACAGTCTCGAGCGCTGGAGATAAAAATGTTTTTTTTCCCCGTACAGTATTACCATTGCTCGCTTTGAAATTGTTGAGTTTCTTAATCAAAAAACTAATAAATGCTTTACAAACTATGAAATAGATAATAAAACTAATTCCAATATTCAAATTTGCGTTTTCAGATGCCCATATTGGTCCGCAGACGTACGTTACTCAAAATGTGATGGCTCTAAGTACCGTTGTTTTTTTTCACAATGCGAGAAACATACATACATTTATGCAGATTCTTCATTAATTAACTTCGTTAAATATAATACAGCGCTCTAACATTTGGTGGCAACAATTTGAAAAGTGATTCGCCTCAGTTTATGGCACCTTTTTAAGTGAATCGATGCAAAATGCCAAAACGAAATAAATAGCCCATTTGGGCAAATTACCCCTTTGTTCTAAAAAGAACACCAAGCTGTAAGTTATAGAGACAATAGTTTTTTTTTGAAAGCGGGAGATATGAAAAACGAGAAATGTCTTCGCCGGAATTCGAAGCACGGACCTCTGGAATACGCGCCTAGCGTGCTGACCACTACACCACGAAGGCATGCGAAAAAGGCGGGAGAAATGCCTCATAAAGTCACCTAAACGAAAAACTTATCTTTTGTTCCCCTTCTAAACTTGGTTAAATAATATCCAACTATGATTAATAACAAGCCTTGGCATGTTATTTAAGCCAGTTAAATCAACTTAGGCAAGCTACATAATTGTTGCACCTGAGGTATCGTATTGAACTACTTATATAATGAACCCTATAATTAAGGTAAAATAACACGCCGAACAAATACTACTACTTTTACTAATAATGAACCCTATTATTAAATCCTCTTTCTGATCTCTGGCTGAATAATGTTTAACTCTGATCAGCCTTGACATGTTATTTAAGACAGTCAACTGAGGTTATAAGGTATTTCTTCCACCTTCTTCGCATGCCTTCGTGGTGTGGTGGTCAGCACCCTGGGCGTTCCAGAGATCCGCGGTTCGAGTCCCGGGGAAGGCGTTGCTCATTTTTCAATATTCCTGCTTCAAAAATACCTAATATATCTACAACTGGCGTCCGAACTAAAAGGTGGCGGATGATGATTCTTCCCCACCATGATTTGGCGATTGAGGCCCCTAATCTTCAGTCGCCCTTTAAAAGGGGAAGTATATAAGGTATTTCTCTCGGCTTCTTCACATGCCTTCGTGGTGTAGTGGTCAGCACTCTGGGCGCGTATTCCAGAGCTCCGTGGTTCGAGTCCCGGCAAAGGCGTTGCTCGTTTTTCAATACTCCTGCTTAAAAAATACCTAATGTCTCTACAAGGTAAGCTCCAGTTGCACCAATCTTATAGTTTTAGAATTAGTCGTACTGAAGTACAATGAACCTGTTAGTAACTCCTTTTTCTGCTTTAGCACTATGTAAATTTATTGCATCCAATTTTGCCAAATTTCTCAACTTCCAGTTTCGAAAATAATCGTCATAAAATTTGTGTTATATTTTGCGAAACTTAGAAGAAAAATAAGTAATGTGAGATGTATTAAAAAAAAACTTTAAAGAAATAAAGCATGTCGTCGATTTTGTGAATACTCTACGTAAAATAAATTTCTTTAGAAGCTGTTTGTTATTTTTTAATTTTTTTCTGTAAAGGAAAATTCATTATTTTTAATATTTATTTAATCGATAGTTGAAAGTTAAGTAACAAACCACATTGCTTCTGATAAATGTCCTAGCTAAGAAAAGTTCAATATAATGATTTACGTAGCATATTAATCATAATTTATTATCCCATATTTTAAAAATTATCATCACTTATGCTTTTGCTTTAAAATATTCTTAAAATCAATTGACGACATCCAAAACATTTGTTCTAAAAATCTATATGTTGATTTATATTACCTATTAAGCATTTTAAATTCAAGGACGTAATAAATAGTTAAGTAAAAAAACAGATAGACCGAGGTACAATATATGTCAGTGTCATTTAAGTGTTGTAAAAATAAAAGCCTAACTTTCAAAATATTTTGTTTTCAGGTAAGCATTTTTTAAGATACTGACTTTTTAAATTGAAGAAATTCTTATCATCTGATTCAAGAGTCATTAAATTTAGTATGTAGCTATAGCATATGTTTAACCAATTTCTGTTTCAGATTCTCGTTGAAACTCAGCACCATACTCAGATTTTCATTTAGTACCAACTCGCTTAGTGCTCAAATTATTTCATATTGATTCAATTATAATTCTTTCATATAAATAAGAGCTCTACACAACGAGAATTTCTTACTTTTCAAGCATATATGATGAACAATATCCAGTTATTTAAATCAATTATTTCCTGGCTCTTATTCCTCCTTTTTTTATACAATAAAGCCTGGTTGCTTTAAAATAAGACAGAACTTAAATTTCGTCCTCCGTGAGGTTTTTAATATAATTATCAGAATTACTAGATTACGTCAAATTTAAAACCTGAATTTTGAGTCAAAAGGGAATGTTAGGTTTGAAATGGAATTTTGAATTGGTTTACTTTAAATGCCATATAACGTTTCATATTGCTGCCACTATATATTTACTCCCTGTATTATTTTTAAAGAAATTAAGTTATGAAGAATCTGGTTTCACGTATGTATGTTCTTTGAAGTGTGAGAAAACGACAGCACATAGAGCCATCAAATTTTAAAAAACGTAGTCTTCCAACCAAACATGTGCAACTAGCGAATACTTACTACATAATAACTGCAAAAAGATACAGCCATTTGCGGAGAATTCGATACATTAAAGGTTTTAAATTAAACTGTCATCTTAGCAGAATTTTTGATTAAAAAATATAAATTTATTTTTTCTTAAGTGGGAACTGATTTATTAGCTATATCATGTTTCTTTCAATGTTAACAATAAAAATATTCGCAATGCAAATCAACAGATTTGAGGTACTTCATAAATGCTGCTAAATGTATTCGTCTTTTCTGATGTCCTGATTACGCTTCTATATTCCAGAGCTTAAATTCATCAGGAACACATCGAAGCCCAATATTTATCAATTTTTGAGTGAAATTAATTCCACCTTTAAACCCAAAAATTTAAACCTAAAATTTTAGTTTATTATTTAAGACTTTGTCGTCTATTGAAATTAATTTGCTAATTTTTAGTCCAGACGCGGATATTAATCTCAAAAGAGGATTTGCATTCCTTCATTAAAAACGGTATACCACTTTTCAAACTTTTGCCACTAAATATTATCGCCCTGTATTATTTTAAATATTATTTGCGTATTATGCATGTATTATAATATTATTAGTGTATTATTCGTTTATTATCCCTGTATTATTCGTGCTAATGCACTGAAAACTTACTGTCGAGTATGTGGACCAAAAGCATTACCTCCCTCACATGTATAGGTTTAGGGGAGCTACATATACTACGCTGGTCAAATAAATTAAGAGAATTTTCATATCTGATCTACGATCTCCATAACTACTCGACAGATTTTAATAAAATTTGCTGTGAACATAGGTTGATATAACACAAACAAAATAAATATTCAACAGTTATAATAGACACACATGTTCGTGTGTAACACTCATGGGAGTCTGAAGGTCTGAAATAGCGGTTGCAGAAGACACAA
Source organism: Stegodyphus mimosarum (assembly GCA_000611955.2). Taxonomy (NCBI): domain Eukaryota; kingdom Metazoa; phylum Arthropoda; class Arachnida; order Araneae; family Eresidae; genus Stegodyphus; species Stegodyphus mimosarum. The sequence continues at coordinate 226,224 of KK114718.1, forward strand.
AAGAAATGGGTTAATAGGGGGTATGATCTCCTCTTATAGCCATACAGGCCTCGCAGCGTTATGTCGTACTGGAAATAAGGCAGTTTATCAATGCCTGTGGCAATTAGTCCCATTCATTCAGCAACGCTGTTTTCAGTTCCTGGATGGTTCTCGGAGAGGGGTTGCGAGTTGCAATTGCCCTCCCTCAGAGCGTCCCAGACACGCTCTATAGAGCTGAGGTCTGGAGACCTGGCTGGCCAATCCATCCGATGAATATCCTCACTATCGAGAAATTTGTCGACCAGAAGAGCTTTATATGTCCTTGTGTTATCATCTGTAGGATGAACTCGGCGCCCACTGCACCCCGGAAAAGGCGAACATAAGGCTCCAAAACCTCATCTTTAGGATAAATTGGGACTCGTCGGTGAACAGAACAGTCTCCCTTTGCTCCGTACGCCAATCACTATGCTGCCTGCACCACGCTAATCGGACTCTCCTATCCGTAGACGTGAGCGGGACGCAAACAGCCGGTTTTCTGGCAAACAACCCTCTCATTCAGTCTTTTGGAAACAGTCACCCTTGTTACACGAGTTTCTGTGACTGCATACAGGTCCCGAGAGAGCTGAGAAGCTGTAGATCCTGTGTTACGCCTCGCTAAAATGGAGAAATAGCGACCTCTTTTGGCTGTTGTGGCTCTTGGACGACCTTGCCCAGGCTTTCTCTCGATGGATCCAGTATCCTGGAACTGTTTACACACGACATTGGGCGTTAAATTAAACTATCTGTATATCTGGACTTGAGATTGGCCTGTCTCTAGTCTTCCACAATTCGCCACCTCATTCCATCATCTAAACGATGGTGGTTACTCATTTTTACTGTTCCAATGTGAATTTAACCGATTGCTGCATGATAACACCAAGAAATTCGCTGAGGTGGCTAGCGTCTTATCCTCTATGAGCTTAAAAAGCCTGTTTTTCTACTGGCTTTCTACTACAAGATTTGAATTTTTTATCTAGAAGCAGTGGTTTGTTTTTCAGTTCAGTTCTTTTCATGCAATTCAATAAAATATACAAATCCTCTTAATCTTTTTCACCAGTGTAGAATTAGCGTACTGCAGAGTATGTCTTTTTCTGAAATGCGTAGCTCATGTTCAGTCGCACGATTTTCCATTTGTTTTACCCTGTCTGTTCTCATATATTATACAGGGAATTAGAAAATAATTAAGAAGAATGATAATATACGATGGCTGAATAGAGAACATTCCCGTTTCTCGGAATGTAACGTCAAGTCAGGTACTTTGGCAAATAAAAAGCTAATAGGCTCATATAGAAGTGTTTCGTTTTGCCATTTAAATCTGGAAGTGAGATACTGTGTTTTCAGGTTGGTGTATTACGTTGGCTGTATTACGTTTAGTTAAGATGCTAAACTATGGTTTGCACGATAACTGTTTAACATTGAACAAAAGATTAGAGGTAATTAATAAATCAGAAATATAAGGCAAGAGGAAACCTGATATCTCCAAGCAACAGGCGTACCTTTCAGCGCTTTATTAACTTTCTTGATAATTAAAATTGTAGTTAGGCGCTTGAACACCTCTCTCAAATATGAACTAATCTTTAAGATTCGTTGTTAGTATGACTTAATATAAATCGATCAAGCAAAAATTAAACAAAAGCACACATTTTGTAGTAAAGGATATGAAAGTAATGCATGGAAAAGGTAAGTTCATAATGTCTCTCTTCAGGGGCACTGTTGTTGTACAAAATATGTTTTCATTTCGTCTGAGCCATTATTCAAGAAGTATTTTCAGATAAAATTCGGATTTTAAAAAAGTTTGCAACTCCAATAAAAGTCTCCGTTTAGTTCGTGATCTCAACATCGATTGTTATTTACCTTACCATTCTTAGTACTTTTAATTACTTTGCCTTCAATAAATATTGTTGAAGGTTCCGTTTTCTGTTATTTTTCAGAAACGTCAGGCTGTTTCTTCTGTATCTTCAGATATGCAAATATTTTGGCTTGCTTCTTTCACACTGGTGTCTATAGTAAAACATTATTCGTGTATCAAGATTATGACAGTTGATGTTTTTCTTGTACGTTACGGAATTTCGTTGCAAAACTTCATATATGTTTTGCATAAAATAATAGCTAAAACTTCCGAAGTTGATGAAGCAAATGAAATTAAATAGTAAAACCAAAATTATACTTACTAATTCCTGGCAATATGATGTGTTTTCATATGCACATGTAAGATCGTACCTTCTTTGTTAACATACAGCCAAAATGATCTTACGAGATAACCTGGCGACTTCTCGCACAAGCGTAAAAGAATACGAACACAGAAGAAGGTTAAAATAACTCTTTATTTTTCTTCAAACTCTTAACATAAAATGCACGCACTTTTGTGCTCACAAAATCACCGACGCTTGCGATGGAACTTAAGAATAGTTCATAATAAATTCAAAAAAAATTGTCTAAATTCGACGAAATTCAGAATCACGAGTGTGAGAATGATGCGGCTCTTATTTTAGATTTTTAGAGGATTTATTATTTAAAAAACAAAACGTTTGTTTTTAGAGTATTTATATTTAAAAGAAACTATTGCTTTTATCATTACTGTCATTAATTATTATTAGTATATAACTGCCTTGAACAACAGATTCATACATAGACTTATGTGGGATTCTTTCAGTTTTACTAAAAAGACATGTAGCAGGAAAATTTTCACGTATTAGTCATTTATGACTTACTACTAAGGAAAAAAAAGAATGACCCAATGTTTAGGATTACAGCTCTCAAAATGGACCAGATTAATCTTCTTTACTAAAAAGTGATCATAATTGATCAGAAATCAATAAGGCGAACAAACAAACAGCACACAAAGAGACATTCTTCTTTACATGTATAGATTTTGTAAAATTTACAAATTTTTGAATAAGAAACTCTAGGATCTGAAAGCGAGCAATAGCAACACTTTTCAAAATAAAGCATTTTTATCTCCAAAGATGCGACACTGTTGCCACTCGGAAAACGGAGTGCGAAAATTAACGCTTTCATAGTTTTTAATTAATATTTCTGCTCATTAAAGTCGTACGAAGATGGGAACAGCCGAAATGGCTTCCCACGAATTTTTGCAATCGGGAATAATGCATTTAATGTTTGGCAACGCTATTTTTATTTCATCGTAAAACTTTGAAATTTTTTATTAACAAACTCTAGGGTTTGAAAGCGAGCAGAGGCAACAACTTAATGCAACGAAATAAAGCAGAGTTTCATCTCCAGCTTGCGAGACTGCTGCCGCTTGGAAAAATGACCGCTTTTTTGAGTTTTTAATTAATGTATCTGATTTAGTTAATTTTTTGGATAAAAGCAGACGTCGACCTTTCCTAATACCCAGAAAAGAATTGTAGAGAGTTTGGTGACGATAACTATAGTAGTGACTGAGTTATTAGAGGACAGCTAAACACACAGACTTTCTTTCGTATATATATATATAGAGAGAGAGAGAGATTAATTACAATAATGATGCAAATACTGTTCCTTATCTATTGCATATTTCTTTTATTATTGCATTTTTGGTTTGTCAATTACACGCATAATTAAAATAATGAAATCAAGATATAAATTTCTAAATATTTTCTTTATTAGTTACATTTTCTCAATCTGTTGTTAAATCTATTAGTGAAATAGTCTTGAACCTATGTTCTCCTAACCCTAATTTATACTTCCTAAAATGCCGATAAGCTATTGGTATGAATAGAGTTAACGTATAATAGCATATAATTAAAAGCCTGGAATTTCTACTCTTCCGTTGTTAGTACGTTACAATTAAAGCACGATTTGACAGCGAAATATCAGCTACTTAGTATCACTGATATTTAACACTTTAAGCAATTTACCAAGAAATTTATAACTATAAAAATTAAATATTTTTAAACAAAATGCTTGGTTTTAGTCTCAGAAAATTACTTTAATGGAGACACGTATAGCCTCCAGTGGCAAGTGGAATCGTTACGATCTCTAACCAATACTAATTCTTCCCGAACAGATGGAGCATTTCCGAACAGCAGCAAATCATTTCTTTCCCCAATAAGACGAACGATTCCATAAATATCCGTTAGTCTTTAAACTGTATTGCTGGGACTTTAATTTGCATAACTTATGGTTATTTTGTTGCATCATTCACAGTAGTGTTCTCCATCAATATTGGGAGGAATTGCATATTTAGTGTGACGAAACTAGTTCTGTACAATAAATGGTGAAATTCTGGTGCTTCGAACATTTGTATGTGAACTTGCTGCATTTAGTCGAACTGTAAGACGTCGTATCTGGCTTTATGTAGGAGACCGTTCCATTCTGGATCGTTCGACGTTAGATTTGTAAGGCTATCTAAAGTAAAACCAAATAAAACTGCAATTGCGGAAAAAAAAATCTTCTATTGAGACTTAAGGAAAATTTATGGCGTAAATGTGGTACAATTTGACCATTTTGTTTTTCAACTTGGCGGCATTATAAAAGTTTTGAAAAAATGAGTTTCGAAGCTATAGGAAGCGAAGTTTTCTCAAAGGTTCAAGAAGTGCTAACTTTCTTTCTACTGCAGTCTTATAAATGGGATAATGTGAAAGGCTATGTTTCAGTTCAGCTCTGTGACAATTTTGTTAAAAAGTACAGTTCTTGGTGAATACGATGGTAATACGTTCTAGGTGGTCATGATTTTTTATGAATTTGACGATATATTACATGCTAAACAACGTTTGGTTAACATGCTAAACAACGTTTGGTTAACTCCTGTTTTTCCTCCTTGGTCTGTTCTTAATGTATCAATATTTATATATTTCAGTGAGGTTACAGCTTCTTGTTCATTCGATCGTGTTTTAAGGGAGATTTCTAAGAGCCTGAAGTAGGCAAAAATGTGTACTATTTTATTCGATGAATAATCTACAGCAAATTTAATTATTTAAGCAACTCATCTCTAAACATAATCATATACGTATGCATAGAAAATTCCGATTTAACGATTGTCACTGGCTTACTTAAAGTAGGGTTATTAATAACCGAGGAAAGGCTTTAATTCAAAGGCTTTAATTCAATTTTAAACATAATATACACTACAAAGTACTGAAACATGTATGTTCATTTACTAATTTCAACTGTAAAAGCAATTATATTGCAAATAACTTACAAAAGAGTTTCCTATCAATATTTTATTTCTCATGCTGGACCTTTGAAAACAATTATTAAGTTTTTAATACACTGAAGTCGCTGTTGAACGGTGAAAGACCAACTCTGAAACTGATGACGTTTTCTTTGAATAATTAATAAACATGGGTACTGAATGAATGCCAACATGACCATCTTAACAGAGGATAGAAATGTCTGATACCGTAGATACCCACAATTAACCACAGAAAAAGTAATTATTTTTTGGACACCTCTTGCGAAGCCTGACAAAGAAACAAACACTTTTTTTCCATTTCTATTTCCCTTTCTTAACCCACAGCGGCTAGTTGACTTCGAAAAATTTCACTGAAAGACAAAGAGAAAGTGTTATATATATGCATGCAATTAACTCCAAAAGTTCTGCTTATTTCGACAGTCGGAGCCTGACTAGGAAATATACTTTCGCCTTCTTTCTTTCTAACTGCTTTTTCTCACCCCCTAAAAAACATAATTGCCATATCCAGCTGCCAAAGAAATAACTACAGCATAACTCAAATATACAACTCAACTCTCTCACTCACCACGCAGAAGTTGGGAACATAAAACAGCCACAGCAATCAAGATATATTTCCATTGTATATTTATTTTTTTTTCTGTACATTTTTTGATCGTAAAAGTTACATCGTTTATAAGTTGCTTATGACTAGTTACAGTTTGAAGTTTAATTAACAAACAAAATTTAATTTATTCGTTTTTTAATTTAAACTAATTTTATTACACTTAAGTCCCATCAGCAGAAAGAAGTTACTACACTGAAAGTCACTTTACTACACTAAATGAGTCTTGAAAACGTACTCTCTGTATAATTAAAAAAGATGGTCTAACTTCCATTAGATTTCCTTACATAATTAACTATTCTTTCAATTAATATTTTTCTAATTTGTTCTTTGTTAACAAAAATCCATAATTTTTTGCTTCAATTGTCATTCAAAATGCTATAAGAAGTTACTTATTTTAATTGTACAGCAGAAAGGAAATTTATGTTCTTCAAGCTGCTATAAGAACTGTTATCTTGTTCTAGATGTTGCTAGTAGAGACTATGAAAACAAAATAACTAATGTTATAATTAAATTTCAATTCCATGCAACAACAGCATAAACCATATTAGTGGAGTACATTGTATCAAACCTAATGGCCTCTTATCCACAGTAGGAGAAATGATAGTCTAAACCTAAGTAGGAGATCTCAAGGATAAAGGGTATATTACGTAAAAAGGACGTTACATACCCAAGAGGTACGTCCAGGAATTTTAAGCATTTCTCAGATTCCATTGCTTAACAAGTGAACCATCAAGGGACAAAGTCAAATTCGGAGTGGAAAATATTTATATAGTAAAATAATTTATAAATAATTTATATAATAAAAGTATTATGAATGATGAAATGAGGTAGTAAAATAATGCACATGTATTCTACGTACTAACTCGTTTTGCTGCCACGTAGCACTATCTTGTTAATAAATGGGACTGAAATTTAAGGTGGAGTGGTCATTTATGGTAGTTTGAAATATATTAATATAATAATTTGTGACTGTTTATAATATATTGAAATGTATAAAAGTTGTGTCTGTAAAACAATACCTGTAAGTGGCTAAAAAGGACTAAAATCGATACGTAATATACATCTAAATATTTAACATTGAATTAAATCAAAAAATACGAAACAGTTTTATAAAAATGAGTAAAGTTTAGCATTTTATTTTAGACATCTGAGACGAACATCATTTAAATTATTTTCTCTCTTATCCGATGATGAAAAGGCAGGAACTCTACGATAGTTAGTTCAATCGATAAACTAATGTATGCTCAAAATGTCATAGAAACTAACTTCTGTATCAAAAATGAAAAATCTAGGTTGCGAAATAATAATACTTTGAAGTTTAAACACACTCTATATGAACAGCCTGGGACCAAATGTGGAGCTCAACCGTCCGATCTCCACCCTACGTGACACTGGTACATTTGTACATTACTCACACTTACGTGAGACTGTCACATAGAGCAAAGACAGAAATAAGATATGTCACAGAACTAGAGATCTTTCTTTTAGAGTGATTACGGATGTCTGCAAAAGTGGTTAGTGACGCCGTATAAATGGGCCCGGACACGAATACTGTATGAGGCATGTATGTTTTAAGTGTGGCAAGTGTGTATAGTGTCTATGTGGCAAGCGGACACTCAAAATACACGAAGAGCCGAAAGTACTCTCAAGTGGTTTGTGTCAGTGGAGTAGGGGTGGTAGATCCTTGGACTGACTTCAGGAGCAGAAGGCTCCCTCAAAGATTCCAGGGCTCCTAACTCGAAATTGGGGCAGAATTGCAGAGTTAATGCGTTGGATTGTATTGAAATTACAACCTATGCTGAAATTATGGTGTCCCGCCAATTATGCCTATATCAGTCATTATCGATGCCTAGCTTAAAAGTACATAATGACACAAATTTTCTGGCTACTACAATTATAAACTATACACTCCGTCTTAAAGAAATTCTAAACAGAAGATTCGATAAAGTGTTTTAAGCTACACTTTTTTTATAATGAGATAAAATAAAATACTTAACGTCGTCATTTGACGGAAAAACGAAACTTTTAAGAATTATGCTTTTAAGATATTAAAGTAAAGTCAAGATTAGAACTCAGACAGTTCAAGAAAAAATACATTACATATTTGTAACCAGAGCGAAAATCTAATTCAAACAAATGAAAGAGAAAAGTAAGCAAGTATAATTAAGCGTATATAAACAACGCATTGCGTGTGCATTATTCCTCTGAATGCGGTTAAAAATGCAAAATAGCTTTTTATTTAATGTCTAATTTCAATACTATATAAAATAGTGATTATAATTGCTTTAAATTTTGAAACCCTAAATACGTCTACTTATGAAATACATCTTCGAGAATTTTAAGCATTGTTTACTCTTAACCCAATAACCAATTCTTGCTCAATCGAATAAATACTGTCACCTGTCTTCTAGTTACATTTTAATTTGCTCTTAAGGATTGGTCCTGTCAGATATTCGATTTATGTATTGTTATGAGATGAGAAATTGGTCTGCTCTTCGATGCGCAGCAAGAATACAAATTGTCCTTGAAATATCACTACGGCGGGCGCCACTTCACTGAAATTGATTTTATTGGAGATCTTAATCTTTCCAGCAGCCTATTTACGCGAAATTGCAGCAGACAGAAAAGGCGCAATTTGTACAAAATAAATTTCTAAAGCAAGATGTGATGTTACCAGTAATTAGGTTGGGATATTTTTTAAATTAGGTTAGATGAAAATACAGACGAGTTTATTCCACACTTTCGAAATCTAATATATTGTTTAATATCTTTTACTGCTTAATTTGAGAATCCTTATCTATTGAAAATCACTTTTTGATAAATATAGTTGCTTCTCATTAATACTTAATATATAATATATAAACTAACTGTAATCACATCAGGACAGTTAATGAAGCTTTTGCATAAGAATAACTTTCAAATGCGCTAACATAAAAAATAACCGTGATTCTTTTTATGTAAATTAGTAGCTTTGAATAAAATGCACTTACAACCTTTAATTCAGTTGTAGTTGTTGTCGCACTGTGCATTTTAGTTCGGACTACGCTGCAGTTACAGTTAAGGGTTTTCGAAGAGGAAACATGAAGACATATTTGTTGCATCACAAAATCTCAAACTAAGGATTTTCTGTTTATTAGCTAAATCGGTTAACTACTTAAATCATGAGAAAATTTATGGGCGAATGAGATCATTTTTTACATCTTTAGTAGCAGAAGAAATTAATAATCAAAACAACATTCTTTTCTTTTTCCACAAGTTAAGTTTAACGTTTTAATTTCTTTACTAAAATGTGTCTCTTTATCAAATTTATCTTATTCTGAAAGTCTACTTTCTTTGATTGTTTTCTTAAATCTCAAACATCTTCGTATGGCCAATTATTCAAAACTTAAAAGCCTTCGTATGCTAGAATTCGCATGAGATCCGTAATGCTACTTATTGAAAAATAAAAAAGGAAATGAAAACTTTGACAGTAAACGACTAAGATGACAACCGTTTCTAAAGAGATTCCCTTACAATTAAGAAATTCATAAAAAATACTTTACTTAAATATTATGAATAGTTAAATTTAGTTTCACCAATTAATAGTGTTAGCATTTCAGAGGAAACACAAGTGAATAATTTATTAATCCACTATTTTAATTACAGAAGAAATGGCTGGCGATGAGACCTGAAGTATCTTTAACTGGAACTTTGGCTAAGATCCAAGGTATTTTTTTCCAGTTTTGTAATTGTTATTTATCTCCCTTTCACCTAACCAATCTTATTTTTCTTGAAGAAAAGAAGCAGTCTTAGAAGAAAAATAAATAAAACTGAAGATTACACTTTTCTTAGCTTTTAGTGTTAAACATTGGAAATTAATTTTAAACCTCTTAAGAAATGGAAGAGCAAATGCTCCCCAAATAAAAAAAGTTTTAGTTTCGGGAGAGAGGAAGATGGCAAGTGGAATATTTCTTTTAAGTTAAGCTTTCAGGAATATCTATGCGTTAAAATTGGGTCTGAAGTTCGTGGAAAGCAGGGAAAAAATGCTTTTAAAGTAATTGAATTTTTAAATAGGTAATTAACAGGGTACAAAGCATAATATTATATAGAATGCTTTTTAAAATTAAATATTGTCAGTCAGTATTTGAATTTCGATTTCCTAAAGTTAGGGAAACTTTTCATTGCATTTAAAAATATTTACTAAACAACTGAACTGCTTTTAGACAGATCCATATTTGTAAACGCATCATTATTCAAGCATGTATTTGTCATTAAAGACTGTAGTATGACAAAATATTTTCTAAAACGGAAGCACGTGAAAAACCTTTGTAAAAGAAACAGACTCCAAAATTCAAAATCATGTAATAAATTGGCTGAAGATAAATAAACTTAATAATCTAATAAGTGTCTGTCTCTCCTCTAGCCAACTATAACGTTTATCATCGACTATCGCATTACAGCAGCTTTCAGTTACAGATGGCGATACCGATGAGTAAATCCTCTTTTCTTTGAAGAGAACGAACTTCAGAAAATATTGTGCTTTCGTGTGGCCGTTCTTTTGACCAACTCCTGCACTTTTTCACGACTAGCAGAAGCAAACTAACAGTATGGTTATAAAATTAACATTCCTTTTGCCGAAAACGTAAAATATTACGAAAACATTTAGTGATCTGCCCTTGGTTAGCTCACTTCTTGGTGATTTATGTATTCTTGAGGAGCTCATTTCCGATTGATTTTTATCAACAGCTATTGGTCTGATTTAATACTTATGAGACTATTTCTTAATTGTTTTAAAACCACTGAACTGGAAATAATATTTGTTGCTGTATCGCATGTAAAATGTTTACATTTGAAGTCATAAAGAAAAAGCACTGATATTTTAGTTCGAAGCAATTTTATATAAAAACGATGTAGATAATTACATAACGTATACTGCTGGCCACCGTAAATGCAACACGTCTACATGTTTCCTATGCAAATAACATGAAATTTACAGCATGCATTAGCGGAGGTGAGATATGCAAATGATTAGAATTTCAGCGCAGACGCACATCACGGCACCTGTGGCGCCACTTCAAAGCCCTATTTAAGGCTTGGAGTTTTCGACAATTTCAAGTTCGGCAATTGTGTTTTTCTTGTGGTTTAAAAAACGATCAATTATGCCCCGTAGTAAACAGCGATCATCGTTTGATCAAGTATCCGAGTTCGACAGAGGACGGATAATGGCCCACCGAGAGTGTGAATTATCTTTCAGGGAAATCGGTAGTCGTGTTGGACGAAACCAAACAACTGTAATGCGGATATGCGACCGCTGGATGCAGAAGGGTACGACGGACCGACGTGTTCGATCGTATTCACCTCAGTGCACCACTTCACGTGATGATAGGAACATTGTGCGCATGGCAGTGACGGATCACTCAGTCACATCACGAACCATAGCACAGCACATTCAGTCTGTAACGCATCATCCAGTGTCTGCGCGTAACATTTGACGCCGTTTACAGCAGAGTGGTCTGTCCGCAAGACGTCCATTGCTTCGTCTAACCTTGACGCAGAATCACAGACGTCTCCGCCGCCAATGGTGCGATGAAAGAAGGATGTGGACGGCAGAATGGAATAAAATTGTCTTTACTGACGAGTCATGCTTCTGTCTGCAACACCACGATGGGCGTATTCGAGTCTGGAGACACCGTGGAGAGAGGATGCTGAACAGCTGAGTTATAGACCGCCACACTAGTCCTACACCGAGGATTATGGTATTTGGCGGTATTGGATATCACCCTCGCACTCCTCTAGTATGCACTGCCGGTACTTTAAACAGCCAGCGCTACATCTCCGAGATGTTGGAGCCAGTTGTCCTTCCTTACTTTCAGGGCTTGCCCACACCCACATTTCAACAGGATAATGCGCGACCACACGTGGTACGCATTGTCCAAGTGTTCTTCGTCCGTCGCCAGATTGAATTGCTTCCCTGGCCGGCTCGCTCTCCGGGTCTTTGGCCGATAGAAAACATGTGATGCATGGTTGCTGAACGATTGACCCAGATTACATCCCAAGCTGCCACACCAGATCAACTTTGGCAACGTGTGGAAGCCACTGTACCCCAAGAACACATCCAAAGTCTCTTTGAATCAATTCCGAGGCGTGTGGCAGCGGTGATCTCCAACAATGGCGGCTACTCTGGCTACTGATTTTGGAAGGAATCACACTTTAAATAAGTCTATAAATTTTGTTGTGATATCTCTTGTCTTTCTTGGTGTTGCAATTTGGGTGGTCAGCAGTGCAGTTACATACGGTCAGCAGTGTATTTAAAATTATATTTACTAGAAATTGCAAGCGCTATACATGATAGCACATTCATTCGCTAGAAATTACGAACACACTACTTGGCATTCAATCGCCTTATTACTTAGAATGCTGAAGTGCCTTACAGAGGCAAAACCACATGTAACACCTCTGGTAAGGGGTATCAAAACAATAAAAATCCGGGCAATTCAAACGTTTCACTGGAGAATGACATTACATTCAAGCAATTCAAACATTGCACAGTAATCGTTATTCACGAGTCTTGGTTAACCGGAACAACAGTTGGAGTAACTATTTAGAATTACGCTACGTGTCCTAATTACATAAGAGAATTATGAAGCTTGCCTTGTGGACTCTCAGTGTCCTTTTATGGAGCATACAACGTTGATTCTACGTCGAAGACGAAGTAGGAGTTCTGGTTATGTCTTAAAGAATAAATACTGCATAAGAAAGCTTTTAAATAACCTTTTTATTTAAACTAAATTAAAAAAGATGCACGCACTCCGAGCTCACAAATCACCACCACTTGTGGCTAACGTAATTGAACAGAAAATAAAAATGTAACAAATCAGTAATAAGTTAAGATATCTAGCGACTGGCTCTTTTAGCTTAACTAACGCTAAAGCGGCTGCACACAACAAAGCGGAGCCTAGAGATATCAGTTTAAACTGAAAGGTGTCGAACACCGAAATAGACAGCTAGTTTCAAACCTGAAGCATAAACATCGGAACTAAGACCGCTAATACTTTTTTCGAACTCTTGAAAAGCAGCTTAAATATTGTTTCTGAAGCACGTTTAAATTTGCATATACGTCATAACAAATTTGTATTGCGGCAGGAAACTGAAATCAGGAGAAATTAAAAATAATTGATTAGAATAAAATAAATCGTTACAGCCTCAGTCAAACTAATTATGGTGATTACCTTAGCCAGAAAGTCTACCTTATTTGATTCTTTTCTTGAAGTGGCAGGTCTATAACTGTTACTTTGAAGGATATTTACTAGCACATTCTTTTTAAAACCGCTGTATGTTTATAATACAATATCGATTAATCGAACATAATGCCAAAATTCTAAAATTCTAAATTAATTTTACCTCATGTATCATTTCGCAGTTCTAAATTTGCTTTATGATTACCCATAACGGTCATCCCTCGCCTTTCAATTTCAACTTGTAGAAACTCGGCTGGGCATGCCGTCGTCATGTGAAAGATATTACACACTATCTGTGAAATACATTTATGGCCATTAAGTTTCGCTTGCCGTCAAACGCGTATATCATTATTTTGAATTAAAATCGCAAACTCGAAAAACTTAAGCAAGTAAAAAAGAAAAAAAAAGAAATAATTTGTAGGCAAAGCTGCAAAAGTGTGCAGCATAAAAGAATAAAATAATGATACTTAAAGTGAAATAAAAGTAACATGAAGTATATAAAACTGCCAATTTTGTTCCTGGGGGAAAATGCTCAGCTTTGCAGCATATTATTTCGGATTCATTAAACTCATAAATCACACTATCTGTCTAAGTAGCAAACTATAAAAGAAAATTTCGTTTAATTATGCAAGGAAAGGAAATTCAGTTCAAAGACAATTATACGGAAAGGTAAAAATAGAATTTATGTCTCCAAAATTAGGGAAGAATAAGAATTTAGAAACTTAAAATGTCAAGAAATTTTTCTTACGAACGTGAGTCATCCTAAGTGATTAGAGTCGACACTCAGGTTGTCAGTTCTTGCCGGTGGGGAACAGAATGTTACTTGGGTACTTGTAATCATTGGTGAGACTGAGGAAATCAATGGTTTGTTAGCAGATTAGAAAACTAATAATATTGTACCTGAATTTTTAAAAATGTTTAGCATCTATTAACATTAAGGAAAACAGCAGCATATAAAAAGAAATTAAACATTTTAACAGCTAGCCACTATTTAATTTTCTTAATCATTTTAATGCAAATTAAACATGCGCTATAGGTATATATGTATTAAGTATTGTTTTAGAATGTACAGAATTTTATTTTTGCAAGCGATTTTTACCATTTATACCGATCATAGATCGGCCAAAAGCTTCAATGTTTAGCAAAACTATAAAACCAGCTAAAAGAACGCTTATTGTCTGTATTCTAGAGATAGGGATAAGTTTATCATGATAATAATATTTATGCAAAATATGTTTGAACAGATTGCACAGTTCTTTGAAATCTTTGGTTATGCGTAAAAGAAGCATTTAATCTACCACTAAAATGAAATATGACTGCAGTAATATAAAGTAGTTGCCATTGTTACTTATTTTGATTTATGCATGTCCTAAGTGACAATGATAAGATTAATGAAAAGGAAAATAACAGAGAACAGACGAGCTTTTGATTTATTGCACTATTCTTAATTCAAATAGACATTTATCATTTTAACGCTGAAGTCATACTTGTCAGATGCAGTGCTTAAGTAATATTTGAAGTATGCTGCTACGAAATATGAGTAAAAACACACATAAAAATTTTCATTTTGAAAATATTTCGCAATTCATCGTAAAATCAGTGGACATTGGAAATAAAAGGGCCACCGAGTTAAAAGTATTCGTAGATTTTCAAGCAGGTACTGAACAATGAAAAAAGAGGAAAAGAAAGAAAAATATTCAGCACCTCTAATATAAATGCAATATTTGTGTGTGAAAAATGTTTTCAAATTTGGATTCGGTAATTCTTAATTCTTAATGTGACTATTTAACAGTAACAAAGCGTTTGTTTCCCACTGCTACCTTCTTTGAAGTGGGGATAGCATTTTTACTCTCAGAACGCAATATGTTATGCGAATAAATTGTAGAATTTGTTCTAAATTTGTATTTTTCTCTTTAGAAAAATCGAATAATGTAAATTTAACACTTTTTTATGGGAAAGAAATTGCTCTTTTAGGCTTCTTTACTTGTGAAATACTGATTGAGGAATGCATGATTTCTATCGATATTTATGTTTTGAGTAAATTTTAGAGTAGCTTGGTACCTGGAATTGATGTAATTAATGCAACGAATATTTCTGTAATAGAAGATGGAGAACGCGTGTTATGAGAAATATGCTCAACCTTGTAACAGTAAACCTAAAAAGCACACTAATTGGTTCGACTTAGGAGTTCCAGTTAATATTCTTGTAGAGGCATTAGGTATTTTTTTGAAAGCAGGAAAGATACAAAATTAGCAATGACCTCGCCGGGACTCGAACCATGGACCTCTCGAATACGCGCCGAATGTGCCGACCACTACACCACGAAGGCATGCTAAGAATGCTGGAGAAATACCTTATATGCTAAATATTGATGCCTTGAATTATGAGTGAATAAAAATGATAAACCTATACAGAGTTCCAGATTCTATGAAAAGTAATTCCACTCTATTTATGTAAAATAAAGATGAATAAGATATGGGAAACTGTGGTATGACTAATAGGTTCCTATCGCGAATAGCAAACACCCTAAATAATTATAGTGTGGATGTAAATGATATTTTACATTTTTCATAGATGAGTAATCAAAAACAAAATCGCACTTTATAAGCTATATAAAACGGAAAGTATTAATATGATACACATGAAATTCTGAGTAATGAGAAAATCGTGAGCACGCTTCCGCAATGAACAGCCTGAACAAGAAAATGCTGAAACTCTAATAACACTTTTATAGAGAGGTTAAGAAATGGTCAGTAACCACTTTCCCGTCTAGCAAGGCTATTCACTTAATCCTGAATGGATATTTGTTTTTATTAAACACATGCAATCTCCTCGTGCATCACAAAAGTACAACATGGGGGTTACAGATGTAAGTTAAATACAACATTTAATATTACACTCATAAATAAAACGAACAAAAAGAAGGAACATCAGTCTACATTTTACAAAAACTGATAAGTTCACTGGCCAAATCACACCAAGCTTTTTCAAGTCATTCTGCATGCATAATCTAGGACCAGCAAAGGTAGGACACGAAAAAATCAAATGTTCCACATCCTCAGGTACTCTTTTAGAACATTCACATAAATTATTTTATTTAAGATTAAAACGAAACAAATAATTTGCAAACTTACCGTGACCAGATAAAAACTGAGATACTTTAAAATTAGTAAAAAAGAAAGACTCAGATTGCAGCCTGTAATTAACAGAAGGAAAGAACTTTTTAGTACACCTAGCATTACAAGATGAGATATATTCTTCATTCCACTTAGATACAAGCTTTTTAAAATAAACGGACTTCCAATAACTCTTCGGAATGCCAATATTTAAGTCGATAGGCAAATTTAAAGCATCTTTAGCTAAGAAATCGGCTCTTTCATTTACGTAGACTACACAATGACCGCGCACATAAGCAAAACGAATATCAATTTTCTTGTCTCTTAGCGAACTAACAGTTAAAAGAGTTTCGATTACAAGTTTATCGTTGCTGCTAGTACTGTTTAAAAGGTGGAGAGAAGAAAAATAATTTGAACATATAAGATACCTTGAGAATACAGACCCGTTATCCTTGATCCACTTGACAACAAGATAAATACAGAGAAGTTCTGCTTGAAAACTGTGCATTCATCTCGAATACGACGCTTGAAATGGCAAATCTCAGATTGATCTTCAAAAAGAACAAATGCTAAACCAACCTTATTGTTCATTTTACTGCCGTCTGTAAAACAAACCATATGAAAAGACTTCAGAATAGTTTCTTTATAATTACAGAAATTGATGGGCTGTAAAGTAGCAGGATGAGGAATATCGGAAAAGGGTACAATTCCATTTATGCAGTCCTCCAAAGTATTGGTTGCCAAAGCCCCGAGAATATTATTCCTATATTCAATTTCGAAATTAATAGGTGGAACTCCTGCAAGAATAAAAGTAGCCTCGTAACTCACTTTGTTTTTCTGAAATATGTTTCTCCTAACAGAGAGTTTGACCACAAGTGACCGAATGGATAAGAGCGCTAGTTACTGATTGTTCAGCCCGAGTTCGAAACACTCCTTTAAAGAGCTAGTTGCATAAGTGGTTTCGTACTTTACATAATATCTAACGCGGAAACATGTCGGGTTTCTTGAAAAAATACGCCACAAATTATTCCTTCTCTTAGGTAGATAGCTGTAGTGTGCGTTGCAGTAATTTAGTAATCCAATCTCAAACTGATCAGGAAATTTTTATTTTTTAAAAACGTTATTCCCTTTATCTTAATAAAAACAATTTGGTATTCTGAAATTTCCAAATTCTGTAACAGGTTCCGTAACCAAACTTTCTATTTCTGTGACAAACGTATTCACAAACCGAAGTATTGTTTTCAACGTAAAGCAGGTGTTTAGAAACTAAGTTACGAAAGTACAAGTACAATCAGTTTCTTAAAACTCCACACAGTAAGTTATTGTTTAATAAATGAATTTTATTGCAAAATTTCAAAAAGAGTTCCTTTTCCAACATAGAGTATGAGAAATTGTATGTGTTCTGATATATCAAGGAGCAAGATTTGTTAAATAATGGTACATAAATTCAATCAAAATTGGTGTTAAATATTAGTTAGCGTTTAATTAAAACAAGAATATAATTCCATATAAGCATGACTCATACAGGTAATTAAATGTTCATATTATTTTCTCCGATTATATAATTCAACGTCTGGACCAATGAAAGGACAAAATTGCTTTTTTACACAGTCCAGTCACATTAATGTGACCATCTGTCAAAAGCCAGAATAACCACCTTTCGCAGAGCGGACTGCTGCGAGACGTGCAGGAAGAGAGTCACATAGGTCCCTGAAGGTGTTCTCTGGGATGTTGAGCCATGCCGACTCTAATGCCGTGGCCAGCTGCGCTAGATTACGCGGTTGAGGATCCATGGCGCGAACAACTCGATCGAGATGGTCCCACAGATGCTCGATTGGGTTTAAGTCAGGTGAGTTTGCTGGCCAGGGGAGGACGGTAAACTCATCCTGGTGCTCTTCGAACCACGCACGTACACTGGCAGCTGTATGGCACCTCGCATTGTCCTGCTGGAAGATGCCATCATCCTGAGGAAAAACAATGCACATGTAGGGGTGAACATGGTCCGCAAGGACAGATGCGTACTTGTATTGATCCATTGTGCCTTCCACAATGATCAGTGAACCTAGAGAATGCCAGGAAAACATTCCCCAGACCATAATGCTCCCGCCTCCAGCTTGGACCGTTCCGGCAATGGTTGCAGGGTGGTTCCTTTCAGAGGTTTCACGCCTTATACGCCAACGTCCATCTGTCCGATGGAGCATAAAACGCGATTCATCCGAAAACGCAACCTGTCGCCACTCAGTGGACGTCCAGCTGCTGTACTGGCGTGCAAATTCTAGCCTTCGCCGTCGATGAACAGCAGTCAGCATAGGTGCACGAACCAGGCGTCTGCTTCGGAGGCCCAGACGCAGCAATGTTCGCTGAATAGTACTTTGGGAGACACTTTTGGTAGCCCCTTGGTTCATTTTGGTGGTCAGTTGCTCAACGGTAGCCCGTCTATCTGCCCGAACGCATCTCCGCAACCGTCGTTCGCCTCTGTCATCTATGGCCCGTGGTGCACCACATTTGCTTATTTAATGTATGTAATTTTCTTTTCCTGTGCAAATTAAGAAATTTCTTTTGAACGAAGAAATCATTCTCGTAATCAGAAAATACATACGATACCATACTCGGTGATTCATTTGAAATTTCTTTTTACTTGTATTTTATGCTGGCCAGCAGAATTTGATAAACTGCATCAAAATTTAATATTTTACGGTGAAATATAATTGTTCTAAATGTATTTTTTATAGTTGTCATCCCGGTACCATAATGGAAATTTAAGTTGTAAGATTTCATGTCCTCTTTATAGTGCTTTAATAGATATCACTGGCTAACTATATGATTCAGTGTATTTTCTTGTGATGTATTGTGTAATACTCATAACACCAGTACTCCTGCTTGGTCTTAGGGGTTGTTCGGAATAATTCTTTTGAAAAAAAAACTTCACACAACGCAACAAACAGATTTGGTCTCTTGAGATTGTTTGTAGACAAATTATTTAATTTCAGAATATAATTGTAACAGTTAGTTATTTTGTAGTAACGTCTGGTGCCTTTTAAGCACCAGAACGCAAACGAAAAGAGCATTAAAGTTTCACATAATGGAACATGAATCTTACGTCCAAAAAGGCGAAATTAACAAATCTTCAATAGCTAATAATAGTTGAAATTCAGTCACAAGTTTGATTTTGGTTCTGTTAAAAGTTTCCAGAAAGCTGGTTCTATTAGGTATTAGGGAATTGGAATTTTTTGAAGCTTTTCACATTCACAAAAATTTATCCTGTTTAGTCAAAGACTTTAATTCCAATCCTGTCTTGCCTAATGCCTTTAAAATTCTACTAACTTAACCCTTCATTTTTGTTATTATTTCTGCCGACAGATGGCGTATCGGCTCCTTACATTGGTTGCCTGTAGGGTATAAATATGATTGACATTTGCTTTCTCGATTTGCAGAATTTTTTGCTCCTGAGGAAGTCAACGAACGACGAAGTCTGATGAAGTACTATGAAACGTCACTATGCAGCGAACACAAAAATCATGTCACCAGAATAGTGAATGCCGTTCTTACTTCTTTGTTATTTATTTATACAAAGTAAAGGAAGTATTATAATCACTAACAATTTCGGTTATCATATTTCAATGGCAATATCCATTCCGATCGGTCCGAAATCCATTTGAGTAATTTTTTGCGTGATGTCTATACTTGCGAACAGAATAAAGGCTAAATTTTTCTAAAACGGATTGTAAAATGCATTTAAAATTGATTAAAAATGGATTTTTTGTGATTCGTCGGTAGGTATGTATGTATTTAGCATAACACAAAAACAATTAGCCGTAGAAAGCTGGATATGGGACTGCGATAACATCTAGTTGGGCACATCCCTTACTATTGCAATCAGTAATACCAAATATATATATATATATAACAATAAAAAGGGTGCATATATATATTTATATATACTCACTACTTCCATCGTTCTCATACGGCCTTCAGTATGTGTTATGAGGAAACAAAATTATACGAAGAATATATATATAACAATAAAAAGGGTGCATATATATATTTATATATACTCACCACTTCCATCGTTCTCATACGGCCTTTAGTATGCGTTATGAGGCAATAAAATTATTAGAAGTTTTACTTCCGTACGTCAAAAAATTGATCGAGATATTTAATCCCAAAATTTGAATTTTTGGTGTAAATTTCAGCTTGGCTTGAGGTATCTGTAAATTAGATTAGAACAATTCGAATACGTAATTTTAAATGAATTGTAGCAAACAAATATCTATAATATGATTTAATTCCCCATGGGATTCTTGGGCAAACACAGTATCTCTCTTATGCATGTTAAAGGTTCGAGGCTGAACAAAAGGTACAAATTTAAAACAAATACATAGTTCTGATTCTTTCTAGAATGTTTTTTGATCCCATCAAGATACATTAGAAATCAGTGGAAAACAATAAGCTGTGTATCAACTTATTCTACTGTCCTTAAACATATTACATCATTTCGGTACAAAATTAAGTACTTAACATTACTGTTAAAATTATCTATCAGCAATGGCTTATAAAAGATAAAGAACTGGACAATCTAATGTTGTTTTTCTTGCTGAAAAACATATGAATTGGAATAAGATAAAAACATCAAAGATAAAAGAAAATGAAGAAAGAAAGTTAGTCAGCAGAAATGTCTTTCTTCAACAATTTCTGTTATTTCCAAGAAAATAATACGACAATAAATATTTTATTTTGTTGTGCTAAGGATTAGAATGTTATTTCCATCGAAGCAAGCAACCGTGAACACTGGTGTCAAGAATAGTATCCTCTCGGAAAAACGAAATCGTTGTTGTTTTTATTCTACAGTTTACTTAGACAGTAATGCCTATTAATTTCAGTCGAATCTCAAATGCTAGAGTGAAATTAACGTAATTTTATGCAAATAAAATGTACTTGTGGATATACTTTTAGGATAATATTTAACTCGATATAAAATACTTTAGGAGGAAAAATAAATTTTACAGATTTTCTTTTTCACTAAAAGTTTTACTAAACGGGCTTAGAACATTATGGATGCTAATTGAGAAAGATTATTGCTGATACTAAAATTCATAATAACTTTTATTCTTTTCAAAAGAGCGTTATCCCAAATGGGATATTGGTCTCGAAACGGGATTTTGCGTCGGTTCGAAAATAAGCAGCGAATTATTTTTAGAACAGATGTCACCAAATATTATCGCCCTGTGTTATTTTTAAAGAAATTAAATGATGAATAATCCGCATGTATGTATGTATGTTCCTCGCACTGTGACAGTACCTACAGCCACCAAATTTTGAATAACGTAGTCCTGCATCCGAACATGTGTACCTGGAATCCTGAATTTTGAATTTTAAATGTTATATTTCTGATTTCATAAAACTAATGAATTTTTGATTAACAAACTCAATGATTTCAAAGCGAGCAGTAGCAACACTGCACGGAATAAAACATTTTTATCTTTAGCGCGGGAGACTGTGAATTGAAAATTCAAAAGATGTGCTGCTTTTAAATATTTTGTTACTTTGCTGAATGGAGATTTACGTGCCGTAAGTGCGATGAACATGATATAGAATAAATGATGCTAACACAAAACATTAATAATAAAATGACAAAAAAAGTTTCGCTAGCTATCTTACTAAGAAAGGTAAACATTGATATGATAAACCGAGAAAACTTTGAAAAAAATAGAAAATGTATGTCATTGCATTAGAAATTCTAAGCATATGATGCCATGTTGCTCTTAAAGCTTTTGTGTTTGTTTTTTGCTGTTTAATTGCACATGAAGTAAGTGCGATGAAAATTATGATTAATAATAAAGCTAAAAAGGCCAAAAGAAATGTTTTAACAGAAGTGAATACAGCAGCGGACTGGTAGACTGCGAACTCAGCGAGAGCGAAAGAAACCTCAGCTAATTCCTTTGTGCGATCGTTAAAATCTGAACCCTTTGAGGTTCTTGTTAGAATTCAGTCCTAAATTTCGTTAGATAAATTAACTATTTAATTTTAAAATCTTTCTCTTCGAAAGGTTTTATATAAACTTTTCTCAGTACTACAACAGATCTTCTCTTTTCCCCATAAATAATTTTTGCTGAACAAATGTTCTATACTTGTATTAAAATGGATCATTTAACTCGGGTAGAGAAATGGCCATGTCAAATGATGTACAATTTATGTTTTCTACTACTAATAATACATTGTTTGACACTATTTCGTTATTATCCTTCAAAGGACATTCTCTATCTATTCATGTACTAATAATTCAGTTTTGAAAAGGAAAACCGTATGTGCAATTTGCTTAATTTACGTTATTCAGATATATATATTAAAATTCTTTACAAAATTGTGTCTTTATATAATTTTCACACGGCTACCGGATTAGAATACAATCTTAATTGCACTATACTAAAGTTTAAGTTAATTTCTGCACTCTTTAAATGTATTCATTAGCTAATCTCACCAGAGATCAATTAAGCGCTTTAAAGAAGCATTGTAAGGAACATTTTCTGTGTCTTTAACATTTAATGCGCAGCTTTAATATATTAAAACAGGCAGAGAATTAAACCGCTTCACCAGTTGCCAGAGTAGCAGCCAGTTACTTAAATTTTTGCATTCTTGTTTTACATATTATATCATTATTTTGATATAAATAGAATTTCTTTATATTAAAAGAGATCAAGATGTACCAAATTGATTATGTTAAAATACATGTGGACTCGGTGTCTAGGGGATTTTTTAGGCTGACGATACATATCCAGGTAACTAAAGTAGTTTATTTAACTATTGGTGAAGGTACATTAGTGGCTATTTACATTGATGACTATTTACAAATGAAGAAAAGAATGATAATCGTGAAGATACATCTTTGTTGTCTAATCATTACGTCTTAGTCGAAACACATAAGAGTTCGTCTTATCTTCCATCATCCATCTCTCTCGCGATACCGTTAGTCGAGTTGAGTTGTTGCCGTCCTCCTATTCACATACATGTAGCAAACTTACAGGAATTTATATCCTTGAAATAATAAACGTGCTTTTGAACAAACTGTAGTTGTTTTGCATGGACTTCCCCCAAGCGAATGTGTATAGCACCGAAATTATTTCAAGCAAGGAATATTATTAAAAAGCGAATTACCTTTTAGCAAATATATCTTACGAATGTCGATAATGGAGCAAGTGTTTTAATATGCAACAGTGATTTTTCGAACCATAAGAACGATTTTGGAGCCAATAGCTATACAGTGCTTGTATGTTTGCTATATAATTTTTTTCTTTTCAAATCTAATTATCTAGTGATGCGACAATATGAGTTAAATTGCTCATTATCTTCAGGTTATTAATTTTCTTGTTGCCGTATACATTCGGGCTCAGACATCTAGTTTCATTTCTGGGATAATTGCGTATTAATTTCATCGCAGATAATTTTTACCCTAACCACGAAATTACGACAGTCCATTTGCCACTTAACGCATCTGTTGAACAGATATATTCAACGGAGCTTCCAAAAATTTAAATGCTAAACATAATTTTAAGATTTCGTACATTTTGTTGAAGAATGCGCTGAAGATTATAATTCTTGTTATATCAATTATGTAACTCATAAGGAGGGTGGTTTTTATTTGATAAATTAAAGTAATGGAAATCGTTTCAAAACTGAATACTATGTATACCTTGTAAAACACTACTTAATCAAACAGTGTTGTTGTTGCGTTGTGATTTATCTCACTTGCCGCCGCCCAGACAGTATAGCGGTTAGAAGAGCCTACTGAGATACTAAAGGCCCGGGTTTGAATTCCGTAGAAGAAATGGTATAACTGTCCTTCCTCTAATAGGAGGCAAAGGTGACCCACATATTTCGTGTCTGCTTAACAAAGTGACCACCACTTTTGGCCTTAGTGATAGTCAAGCCGATATAGGCTGAGGGCCCGCCATTGTGGAAAAAAATGTCACTTGCCTGACAGTGACATCAGAACAAGCAAACGAAATGGAACGCGACAAGGAGAGCAAACTGCGCCTTGTCGTTGGCAACAGCCAACGACATCATACGGGAGACAGTACGAATTCGCTCAGTTCCGCCCCCGTATTTTGAAAGAGGGCATCTCGAGGGGACGGCTGCAAGAGTTTCCAACCCCCCTCTTCCCCTTCCACACAACCTCTTGAGAGGAAGTTCGGCTCGCCGCATATTTAGATGGCCCCCATGCTGTACAGACATTATACATTTACAAATGCCCATGCCTTCTCCGGTTTTCGAAATTGTGTTCTTTGACATCGTAGTAGGCTTCCCTAACCACTATACCTCCTGGACGGCTCAAAACAGTGTGATGGTTTGGAATGACGATGTGCTGTCAAAAGCAGAAAGCATAATGTAGTGAAAAATATTCTTGATATTATAGGCATAATCGTACATCGTACATATATATCTGTTTATGAATAGAAAACAATTCTAATGCTTTTCTCTCAAAGGGTACCGGATTTTTGTTCTCAAACAACTATTAACAAACTTTGCTTAAGTCAACAGAAATGTAAGAACTACAAAAAAATATTATTTCTTTCAAAATAAAAGAAACACAATCAAGAATTATGTTATATGCGAACATGCACGACTCAAAAGTAAAGATAGGTGTATACGTGTACTTTGGAAACCCCAAAACCCAACTCATATTACTGTCCATGAAAAATATTCGCATGCTCGTTCTTTCATAGAAAATTTTGCGTTTGAATTAAGAAAGAAAAATAACTCGAGGAAAAAAAAGTTTCAAATAAACTTTCTTCTCTGAAAATAAGAAATATTTATAAGCGAAAGATATATTTGTAATTAGACATTCCAACTTTTGTCAAAATCATAGCTCGCGCATAAATTTTACAGCCTTTTGTTGGCTAGATATTTAAACTGAAATGAATAAATTGACATTTTTAAGTGCCCTTTAATACGTGTAATGTAGTTTGGAACCATTTATTCTTAATGTTGGATTCTTTTAATATTTTGCATTTATTGAATTCTTAATGTTAAATCGTTGAATCACAAAAGGTTTTAACATTTTGTAATTCATGCATCGCTTAATATCCCAATTTGCAAACTTCTAAAAATTTATTTCTAAAAATTTAATTAAAAATATCATTACAAATAAACTTTTGGAATACACGTATGTTTGGAAGAGAAAGCATCTTTAATTTTACAGTTAAATGAATTAAAAATTAATTTCAGTTAAATGAACTGAATACTTTTATTTGAAATAAAATTTAAATAAACTGAAATAATGCTAAGTATTAATTTACATTAAAACCGTGTTACGTAATTTTTAGATAATCTAGCCATTAATTATTGTATATATTATTATAATTAATAGCTGACTATATATACATATAGTCAGCCATTAGTTATTATCTAAACGATGTGCTATTTATTGATGTTCAAACACGTTAATACATTACTTACGACAAATGTTTATCCATTTCAAGCAATCTCAGAAAACATGAAACATTTCTTCCAGAAGATGAAATATTTCTTACAGAAGATGAATTATTTCTCCAGATTTAAGTACTTAAAACCATCAATACGATCAAAGCTACTTTACGAAACCTACAGAAAGGAAATCTCATTCCCATGAATGGGTACATTTCCTTGAAAACTTTTGGAAGCGACCCACTGGCGTCCGGTATCCGGTGGTAGGGGATGCAACGTATATTTTGAAAAGGAACATATTTTTTTTCTGCTTCTTTTGCTCTTTTAAAATGCCATGAAAAGAGGAGGAAAAGCTCATCACCGACTGAAAAGACCGAAGCCAGCCAAATAAAAAAAAGAACACGCACAAAGCTTCTTATACAACTGCTAATCTTGAAGTATTGATTTTTTTCATCTTTTTCTTTTAAAAGAGTGCATTGCTGTATTCCAGTCATTACTGCTATACAGAGAGCGGTGATAAAGTATTTAGAGTTTATTTTTCTACCTTTCGGATGACGGAAACTTTGGTCCCGGATCGCAGCTATTTCAGCCCCTTTTTTGATTTTGTAAAGTGCTCATGAGTCTTTTCGGATTGTTGCGCTATCGGAGAGGTTCTGAATGTTAGATTTGATTGGTTGAAATACGCTTACTTCTGAATGATGTTGCTGGGGAATTTAAGAGGAGTCTAAAATTGCCTTTTTTACCTCTTTCCCATAAGAGAGAGCTACTTACTGGAAATTGTAATGGAGAAAAAATAGAAATTTTTAAGTTTTTTGTTGCAAAAATACACGAGGAAAGATTTTCAGATGTAGGATTTGAGCAAAAAAACCGAAAAACGTTTACTTTGTTCATTTTAAAAGGTTAGACTATAAATTAAATAAATTGAGTTTTCATTACATATGCTTATGATTAAAAATATTTTACCTCTGCATATTTCATATGAATAAAAATATGTACAACTTAATTAATTTAATGTAGGCTGCACTTTCTAAGCGAAATTATGTACTTTATAACCGAATGCACTTTCTAACCGAAATTACACACTGACAGCAAGAAATGGAACTTGCTGCTGCATTTTTTTCCATAGCTTTAGTTTTCCTTTCGAATAAATTTGCCATCATAGCAAAGACAAAACGTTACCAAATTTCCTCTTTCGAGAGCTGGATCGTCGACAACGCATAAACCACAATAGAATAAATGCCCTTTTAAAATTCAGTATATTTGTTTACCATAGTGACACTCTGCCACCAGGTTCAATTAACAGTGTTATATCTCATTCATTTTATAACTCAGAATGAACAAAAATTATATCACCCGAAGAATTATCCGATCGTTGCCACATGCTCTATTCCAATACTATTATAAATCTAAAACGGTGTATAAAAGAAATTAAACAACAACAACAAAAAAAAAGAAAAGAAAAGACACATTGTTTCAGAGGGTTCAGTATTACTCATTCAATAAACTCAGCTCTCACTTAGCGACAAGGCAAAGATACATAAAAACTCAAAATGTCTATATTAAAAATTACGAAGTAAAAGTTAAACACTTATTTCCTTGAATAAATTCCAGAATGGATTAAGCATGATTTAATTCGCAATAATAAAAGAAGGCGTTACATTTGTTGTTGCGAAACTTAGTTTCCGTAGATTGGTAACAAATCCACTATTGTGTTAAGTTTCAAATGTTAACAAATATGGCTGTTATGATAAAAATTATTAGGCTTAGCCGCACTTAAACAACTTTTAGATTGTTGATAATTCTACGAATATTGCATGCAGATTTACAAAAGGCATAAAAGTCTTAAACAGAAGATATGATCAACATATTGAATCATTTTTAAAACACAAAAAGAACAATTTACAAACATATAAGGATAAGGAAACTGAGATCACTGCGACGAGTATCAGAGTGGATATATATATATATATATATACTTTTGGTACGGCCGACTGGAATCAAAATAGGAGGTGCACCATCTGCATGTTATACCAGTCCTATATACAAAATTTAAACGTTCTGAGGCTACTGTTTTTTGGGTAATGTGAGATACATACGTACGTACAGACGTCAAGAAAATTCTCTTCAGAATCCATTTTAAACCAGTTTTATAATTTTTTGGTTTAAAATTAGTCCTTTATTTTGTCCTTGTGTAGAGATGACACGCAAAAACATCGTTAAACTGCATTTGATAGCGGTCAAAATGGATATTTTAGTTGAAATATGATACTCGAAATTTTTTTCGATTACAATACTCTCTTTTTACATCGTACAAGGAAGTAACACTAAAATTGTTATATAAAAAATAAAAAATCATGCATGAAAACTGAAGATAAATTAGCTCTATTTAGCCTTATACCATACAGTTTCAGTCATGTAAGCAAATGTAAAACAAAATGACTGTTAATGAAATAAATATTAATAATAGAGAACAAGTTTCAGTGTTTCAGAGTATGCAAGGATTATTTGCTTAAATTTTAGATTTATTTAGATTTTCACGTAGGTTATCAGCCTAAGAAGAGTAATGTCTCCTGGATGACCCTATTAAGGGAAATTGACCCGTATTCATTTCACACAAATAAAAAGTAAAACGCAATATTTCTTATGCAGCCGAAACTGATGAGCTACGGTATTCAGCCGTTTCAAGGCTTGGCCGCTGGCGAAACGTACCTAAAGTAAGGGATGTCTTCATAAAGCACTTTCTAAAGGAAACTTCTTCGCATTCTCGTTACACTCTAGGAAGGCCTTTAAGATTAATGTTGTAAATGAGAATTATATCAGAACAAAATATTATATTTGAGCTTCTAATATTTAAATCCCTCGAAAACTCAATAATTAACCTCGGATTTTATAATGTTAAAAAAACTGTTGATTTTTATTATGAGTTTTTATGTAATAATCAAGAGAAAAGCCACCATGTTTTCTTCCGGTTATTTATGCGAAATTTATATTTAATTTTGTGTTAAAAATAAAATAAATTTTAAAATAGGAAAAAAAATCTGAAAGGTTTCAGATTTTAAATTACCTCCAAAGCGGCTCTTTTTTTAACATTTTGTGTGTTACCTTTATTTATTAAATATCATGTTCTTCGCCCTTGAACCATAAAATTCAGTTCAACAGCAATATCGTGACGTAATTTTATAATGAGCATACCTTTAGAACTTTCGTTACACAATTCCGTGTCCTGGAGATAAAAAGTTTTTTTTTAGTTACGTGTTGCCATTGCTTGCTTTTAAATTGTTTGAGTTTGTTCATCAAAAATTCGTTATAGTTTTACGAAATATGAAATCGATAATAAAACAAATTCCAAATTCCAAACTTGGGCTTCCAGATGCGCATATTCGGGTGGAAATTTACGTTATTCAAAATCGGATGGCTTTAGGTACCGTTGTTTTATCACATTTGGAGACCGTACATTTTTGAAGATTCTTCATAACTTAATTTCATTAAATAAAATACAGGGCTGGAAGATTTGGTGGCAACAGTTTGAAAAGTGATTCAGACTTTTAATATTTCCAACGCAAAATCGCAAAACGTAAACAATAGTCCTTTGGGAACTAAAGCCCCATTGTAATAATAATTATTATTTTTTTGCCTTTGTCTTTTACGTGAAAACGTCTTTATGACTTATTAAATGCAATTTCTATATCTTTACGTCGAATTTCGTTAAAATGCCCTTAATATTGGAATGACAGATACAAATTTACAAAGATAAAGGTAAAAAGTTATAAAGGAAAGAGATAAAAAGAATCTTAATTAATTCGATTTCTTACAAAAAAAAGTGATCCTTTTATTCATTGATGCAAAATATCAATACATGGCAAGATAATGCTTTCCCAAAATTGATTTCTACGTTTAAAAGTCTGATTTTTATATTTCAGAAATTGAAATTTATTTTTTTAAGAATATCTGAAATAACGTTTCTGCATTTCTTTTGAGCGCTTAGTATTTTACTTCGAAAATCAACGCCCGTTTCCAATTCTCTTTTAACATTGCGAAATTTCTTTCCCCTTAAGACTCTTTCCAAAGCGCTTTTGCATAAGTGGACACGGTGACAGAAGAAAATCGTTGCACTCATTTTTAATGTCAAAAGAGCAGTCTTTTTAATCTTGTATTCAGATCCCTGAGAATCTGTAAAAAAGATCGCCAAGGAGAAAGCATGAATCAATCCAATTCAATCCGTTTCTGAGAGCTACAGATCTCGTTTTTAAATTGCGCTTGAAATATTAACTTAAGAAAAGATTTTGCTTACTGAGCATATTTTCGTTTAGTGATTCTGACAGCTAGAAAGTAGCTTAATAAAGCTAAATATATATATTCATATTTAAAATATAATTCAAAGATATAATATATATATTTAAATTTATATATATATATATATATGTTATGAAAATCTTACAGTCTCAGTAATGCTGTTCATTTTCCTAGTCACACTTTTTATTAACGTTAAAATAACTTTAACCGTTCCCTTTTTATTAAGTAAATAAGCAGAAATGCAATTCATCATAGGGTCTAATATTGTTTAGCTTATTAAACGAATAGAACTGTATTTAGAAATTTAATTTCTAATAAACATTTACGACTCTGAATCAGAGCAAAACTCGACAACTACCACCAAACGTATATGATTCACTAAATATTTCTAGTTTGTAGTGACTGATGTTAGTAAATGGGATACTAACAATAAATTCGTGATTTTTTTTAAACTGCTGTTAGAGCTTAATCTAATTTTAAACTCAGAACTTTTATAATAGCATATGTGTTATGTGAAAGTGAAGCTCCTAGTTTCATTAGTTTTCACAGTTATATCTGTTTAGAACAATGGATCTCTACTAGGAGGGAATTCCTCCCTTGGGTGGAATCCTATAGTTTTAAGGGAGGAGTTAGGTCAGCCTCTTAGTTACCTTTTTCGTATTTAGCTCTAGTGCATAAATATTAAATAAAAGTATATTTTTATTCCAGTTTTGGTATTTTTCACTATTTTATGTACATTTTCTTGTGTAATTTGTAAAGTACATTAAAAATAATCTAAATTTAAATAAACCTATCAATATATTTCGAGTTTTGGAAAGGAGGCGGAGGATGCTATTCTAGAGACAGTGGAAGGTGTGCATGGGTTAAAAAGGTTGAGAATCGCTGGTTTGGAAGCTTACTAAGTGTTGATTTGTTTATATTTCCTACTTTTTATTACTCCACAAGTAAGTCTAATCAGTACATTGGCAGTTTTACATATAAATATGATGTTTGCCAATATATTAAGAGGGAATTTAAACATAAGATTATGTCTAATATTCACTAATGCGCAAAATTCTCTGAATAGTTTGCAATGATATACATACCATACTACCTCTAAAGATATTTTACGAATGCCTAAAGCCATGTACATGAAGTCTGCCACAGTTGAAGTTGTCTGTCAGAGGATTTTTTGGTTAGGTCAAAAAGGAGAAGAGGTAACATTTTAGAGCACATAGTTCGTGTTACAAGGTAAATAGAGTTAAAGCATTGTTCGACCAGTTAGTGTGATGCAACTTTTTAGATGCAACTTATATTTTTTGAACGTGTTTTGTGGAACGATGTTGAATGTGCGATTTGGAGATATTTTATGAAAAAGAGTACAAGCCAACAGTCATATTTATTGCCTTCTTGGATAATTTCCGGATTACCCACTATGAAGTTTATCAGCAAGGTCATTGTTCTAGCTGTGTGCTTATGCATTTGTCCTAAAATGCCAATGGAAATTAAAAGAAATAACTGATTTCTTATTACATTATTTGTGGAGTTCTTTTATGCTAAACAACTGATTTTCCCCTTTTAATTTTTACGCGGAGAAAGATTTATTCAAATTTAAAAAATAAAATGGTGTTCATATTTTAAATTATTATTGTTGTGTTTATTATTACAATTTCTACGGAAACAATTTTATTTGTTAAATTATTCTAAAAACAATCAAAGAATACAACCACGCTGAAAAACTTAATATTCTCCTCTTTGAGAAATGTCTAGTCATCAGGAGACAAAGAGACATAACTATCTTGTTTTTTCTTCATTTTAAAATGCTTCAATAAACTATAAATTAAATTAATTTGATAAAGATTAAAAATAACAGTCTTATTCTCTTCACTAAAGTGTTTATTCTTTAAGCGATTTCAACTTCTCCTTTTCCTTCATCAAATTAAATAAAACTTGAAAGTGTGATTTGTAAATCATGCTTATAATTTCGATTGATTTCGAAATCTTAGTCAATATTTAACATATTTTATCCACAGTTATTGTTATTTTCAGTTTTTTTAATAATAAAGAGACATTGTATTCATTATTTTATTTATTTATTATTCACTCCTTCATTACGCAGGCATACTTTAATATCATTATTCCTTTTAAGTGCTGTTTTCTTCAAAAGTGGTGAGATTTATAACGAAGAAAATAAAATTTGGCCGAAAATTTAATTATTTTACTTTTAAAACCTCAATGGTTATTATTCGGTGCTTAATTTTCATGATTTTGCAAATTAGAAAACAAGCAATTCTAATAGATGTTAGGTCCTTTATACTAAAATCAAATAAAACTATTACACATTTAATAGAGTTTTTGCAAGTGCATATATCCTATTCAGGCCGTATGTAGGGCTTCTGAAGGTAACGAAGGTATGAAGACCAATAACGTTCCATTTCTGGATGAGAACATTACTACGGGAA
Organism: Stegodyphus mimosarum; assembly: GCA_000611955.2. NCBI lineage: Eukaryota > Metazoa > Arthropoda > Arachnida > Araneae > Eresidae > Stegodyphus > Stegodyphus mimosarum. Next base: position 258,470 of record KK114718.1, read on the forward strand.
ATACGAAACATAGGGAAAAATGGGAATCAGTGTCTCAACGAAATGAAATTATCCTTTGAGAAAGCTAATTTAGGGACTAAGATGCTAGAGTAAATAGTAAACCTTGGATGAAAACTCAGCCAATGAGAAATAAACACCGTACGACAAACATCAAATCAGAAATCAATTTGAATTGTAACAGAGTGGTAAAGACAGAGAAGAAATTTACTTGTGACAGAGAAGAAAATTACTTCACGAATAGTAAAGTCAAATATAAACAAAATAAAATTAATGAGGTTAAGCAACTTAATCCGGTAACGTAACAGAATAGAAAATTCCTTGAATAAAGAAACATACGTGATATACAAAAGTATGAGTTGCTAAATAGCGGTAAATTTCTGGAAGTAAACAGAAGCACAATATTTCTATGCACAGTCTCTAGAACAAAGTTTAAATTTCAATAGGCAGAAGTATATAAATAAAGTAAAGGAATAAGGCTATATGTTAACTTTTTATTAATATGAAATTTGGAGAGCATATGTATTCCATATTATTTTTGTGCAAACAGGAAACTATTTACTTCGTAAGTGATATTTGAGTTACGAATTACGAATTAACCGTTAAAATAAAAGCATTCAAAACTCACTAAAGCATAAAATTTTATTTTATATATTTTGAATGCATTCTCAAAAATCGCACGTTTTCGCGAAACATTAGATTATGGTTTTCTGTTTACAATAAACATAACTGCTTTCTAATTCTAGTTTACGTTATGGCAGAGCAGAGTTTTTTAACTACATATTTTTTTCATTATCAAAAACGTGTTTTGTCAGGGATCGGTTAAATATATAAATATATCCGATGGTCCAATGTGAGCCGAACCTAATGTAAGACTTTGAGTTCGGTTATTCGGTTTTACGTTTTGAGTTTGATTTTATTATTTGAGACTTTGTGTTCGGTTTATCCTTGAACCATCCGATACTAGAACAATTAAAGAACTTAGCACTAACACTGATTGAAAGGATAACATAAAACGGAAAATAAATGTAAATGGTTATTAAAATATTCTACAAAATTAGTCCAAAAATACATTTCACTGATTATGCTACGAAAGTATTGCTTTCAATGCCTGAATTTTAAATATACAATATTTACGTGGATATACGCATTTGAAACTAATATTGAAGAGAGACCAAATAGTACTTGCACATTTCACAGTTTGTGCATGAAGTTTATCTTTTCTCTTATTGCATACTGATAATGGTTAGTGACTGAGAAATTCTCCGCATATCAGAATTTTGCCAGTCAATGGTAAAAATACAAAACCTGAAAGCTTTCAGATTTTCTACAACGCCCAAAGGGGCGTTTATAGCGTTTTGTGTGTTGCTTTATTTATTACATATCACGTTCTTCGCACTTAAACTGCAAAATTCAATTCAACAGTAATATCATAAAATACACTCATGTCCATAAATTAAGGATAATTCAGAAATGCGCGGAAATCAAAGTATAGAGTAAAACTTTCACCTGTAGAATTATCGCACACATCCTGAAGATTAATATACAAATTGCAGGAAGCCCTCAAATGGCTCCGATAGTACTTCACAATGACAAGAGTGCACATAAGGAATGGTAGCAATGAGTAAAATTGTTCACAAGCGTTGTGTAAGCCGCTCAGTGTCACAACCGATTACATATACACAGAAGACGCATGTGGATGATTTTTTACTCTGTAGAATTATCGCCCGACTGGAATGTGGGCGTACTCAGGTGGAAGTATCTAATGAACTTGGAATAGCCTCTCTAGGCTTTGGCAATGATTCCCAAAATGATGGAAATGTCAATAGACAGTACAGGTCGCCCTGAGTTACAACGCCGAGTGCAGGTATTTGGCAGTAACTGGAGAAAGGCAGACGGAGAACAGCATTAGAACTGTCTCGTCATCTTTCTTCAGCCATGGGTACGGCAGTTTCAAGGCAAACAATGCACATATGTTTGGGATAGATTAATTCATATGCTCGCACGCCTGTCAGATGTGTTCCGCTTACGGCAATTCACTGCCGTCAGCGGTTAGCCTGGAGTACAGAACATGCAATGTGGGCATCGTCACAGTAGGCTTTTGTCATGTTTTTCGGTCAGTTGAGGTTTAGCATCCAGTACATGATTCAAGTCGGACTTTCATATGGAGAACTCCTGGTACACCCTACCACGAAGACAACATAATTGAACGACACCGTTACGGTGGTGCAGGATTGCTCGTTTGGGGTGGAGTTATACTGGGCTCCAGAACAGATCTGCATGTTCAGATCGGAAACATGACAGACCTAATTTATCGAGACACCATTCTGGCTCAACAGTTATGTTTGTTTAGAAGTGATATGACCGCAGAACTTAAATTTATGGATGACAACGCCCGTGCTCACCCTTCAGACATTGCAAAGGGAGGCCTTCAATCTGAAGACATCACCAGTATGGAATAGCCAGCATTCTCACCTGACTTGAAAACGACAGACCATGTATGGGACATGCTCGGTCGACGAATTTTAACTCATCAAACACCTCTTACATGGGAACTGGAACATTTGCGTTGATTCACTAAAAGCGTTGGTTGATTTTTCAAATTAATGCCTCCAAATATTATCGTCCTTTATCATATTTAAAGACATTAAATAATGTAGATTTCGCATTAATGTATGTATGTTTCTCGCAGTGGAATAAAACAACGGTACCCAGAGCTATCATAATTTTGAATACTGAACTTTTCCACCCGAATATAGGCATCTGGAAGCCTAAATTTGAAATTTGGAATTTGTTTTATTATCTATTTCATATTTTGTAAAACTTTAACGAATTTTTGATTAAAAAACTCAAGGATTTCGAAGCGAGCAATGGCAACGTTGTACGGGAAAACATTTTTATCTCCAGCGCGCGAGACTATGTATCGGAAATTCTAAAGATAAGCTCCTTCTAAAATTATTTTGCGATATTGCTCTTGAACTGAATTTTATTATTTAAGTATGAAGAATACGATGTTTAATGAATAAAGATAACACACAAAATGCTAAAAAAAAGTCTCTTGGACGTAATTTAAAATCTGAAAAAATTCAGATTCTTTTTATTTGTCTTTGCTGCTGATCTTTGTTTTTGAACAATAATTAACAAACCCACATTTATCAAAATATATGTAGATATACACATGGTGATGTACGTGTTTGTAAGTGGAATTATCTATATATGTAAAGAAGAAAGTCTGCTTGTTCGCTAATAACTCAGTGACTACTATAGCTATCGTCACCAAACTTTCTACTTTTCTTTTGAGGGTCCTGAAAATGTCGGCGTCCACTTTTTCCATAAAAAGCTAAAATCAGAGATATTAATTAAAACCTCGTAGAAACGATACTTTTCACCATCATTTTTCTGAGTGGCAACAGTCTTGCAAGTTGGAAATGAAAAATTGTTTTATTTCGAAAATTGTTGCCGCTGCTTGCTTTTAGATCTTGAGTTTCTTAATAAAAGAATTATAAGTTTTACGATGAAATAAAAATAGCATTGCCAAACATTAAATACATTACTCCAAAAATTCGTGGGAAACCATTTCGGCTATTTCCATCTCCGTACCACTTTAATCAGCTGAAATATTAATTAAAATCTCTGAAAGAGCTAATTTTCTCACTCATTTTTCCGAGTGGCAACAGTGCCGCGCGCTGGAGATAAAAATGCTTTATTTCGAAAAGTGCTCGCTCTCAAATCTTAGAGGTTGTTAATCAAAAATTTGTAAATTTTACAAAATTTATAAAGAAGAATGTCTCTTTGTGTGTTTGTTTGTTTGTTCGCGTCATTGACTTCTGCTCAATTATGATAAATTTTTTCCACATTTAATCGCCTAAAATTGAATATAGGTGAAATATTGATTGAAACTTGAGCTTTTACCACCATTTGAATAGAAAGGCGAAAATCATTAAAAAACTACGTGCAATGATTTCTGATATAATAAGAGAGAATTACCTTATTTTTTACCGTAATTTATCCATATCGCATCAGAATAAAAAATGTATGACTATGAATCGTATTTTTTACATTGTTATTGGGGAAGGATTACGACGGTATCCTGCTGTCTGTTGTTAGATGAATTACTCTCAATCTAACTTAACTGGCATCGGGTACTTCCGCTAGTATTTAAATAATCAAGAATAATTAAATTGTTAAACAAAATACCAAACTTACAAAAGCCCTTAATGCTAGCAAAATTAGTACAAAAGCAAGAAGTTAAATAGCTCATTAAAGAAGATAAAGCACATAAAGATATCCAATTTGAGATCAAAACTTCTAGGAATTTAAGGATGAGCGATACTTTAAACGCAATCCTGATTTCCTGCAAGTTAATTATTCACCTTTAATAGCAGAGCTGAATCGGAAAATTTTACTTAACACTAAATTAAGCTCCCTGTATAAACAATAACATAAAGATAGCTGCTACAGACTGAAGCTTCATTTCAGAAAAATAAGGAACGTTTAATTACCGACAGAGAATATCGATTCTTTCAGTTCACTTAATTTATTAGAAGAATGCTGAATAAAATCTTCTTTTTATTAGGTCTGCTGGTAGCTAATTTAGTATTTGATCTCAACAGCAATGTCTCATCTTACGTTTCTTGCTATTAATTAGGAAATCGCCGTACTAAGGAAAATATCTCAACTTTACGATTTTACTATACATTTTAAGTCAAACTTGTACGTGTTTACTTTCGTACCGTATTTAATCTCGCTTGATTTAAAATTCCCTTTTTCAGGGATTATTTTACTAATGCCACAAAAAGAAATTTAATTGATAAAAAATTTAATTTAAATAAATGTTTACACTAAGTAAACCTGTTAACTCTTTAATAGGAGAAACCTCCTTTCCAAGCAAAACTTAATTAAATATTATTCAGTGTCTCACGTGAAATAAGGACACGCATATCTCCATTTTTTTTAATTTGGTCTTTTGTCTTGCTGCTTTTATAGAAGGAATGCATTAATTAGTATTTTCTTAGGAAATTGAAAGAAATTAACAGTTGAACTTAATTTTTAATTAAAAAGGAAAAAGCGAATTTTTATGAAATTGCTGAAGAAACATATCACTTTTCCCCCAGTATTAGGACACTTGCGTATTACATACCGGAACTCAATTGCCGAATCCGTAGGTCATTTAGCTGTCTCATCGCCGAATATTTTGTCTACGTTATTCCCTGGAGAATAAACGATAAACAATTACAAACACCCATGGATTCTCCAAGGTCGAAAGGATCCGAAGGATTCAAAGGATTCAACCAGGATCCAAAGACACAGAAGCCCATGCGCTAACTACCATATCGAACACGGAACGGAAAAATAGTACATAAACTGTAATAAAAAAGGAAACGAAAAAAATCTGAAAGTTTTCAGATTTTATATTAGGCCTAAAAGGGCTTTTTTTAACGATTTGTGTGTTATCTTTATTTATTAAGTATCACGATCTTCGCACGTAAACCATAAAATTTAACTCAACAGCAGTATAACAAAATGATTTAGAAAGAACATATCTTTGGAATTTCCGATATACAGTCTCGAGCGCTGGAGATACATTTTTTCCCCGTACAGTGTTGCCATTGCTTGCTTTGAAATCGTTGAGGTTCTTAATCAAAAACTCATAGATAATGAGCTAGATAATAAAACAAATTCCAAATTTGTGCTTCGAGATGCCCATATTTGGGTGGAGGATTACGTTATTCAAACTCTGATGGCTCTAGGTGCCGTTGTTTTATCACAGTGCGAGAAACGTACATACATACATTTAAGCAGATTCTTGATTATTTATTTCCTTTAAATATAATACAAGGCTCTAATATTTGGAGGCAACAATTTCAAAAGCGAAACGCCGTTTATAGTGAAACGCCACAAAATGCCAAAATGAAATTAATAGCTCTTCTGGGCTGACTCACTTTGGGCTGAAACTCTATACGCAGTCTTTTGATGTTCTGATTTTCGACTTTAAGTTTAGTATCTAATGTACTATAATCAGATGGCCTCCATTAGTGATGTCCGTCATCCCTTCCTAATGTCCTTTAAAACAACTTAAATTCAATTATTAAGGTACACCAACATTAAACCTAACTATTGTCTTTTATTCAGGTTATTATTGATCTTATCGCAAACATGGTGAAAATCAAATCTTAATAATCCCCTCTTTCTGGCTTTTTGCTGGTAAAATTTTACACCAGTGTGCTCACTCTCTCTTATGCATTTTAGAGCCTTATATCTACCACCACTGAATTTCCCAATATTCATCTTAATACACATTATCGCCTCTGGTATTACCTTTGAACTAAGTGCCATGTCTTTCGAACTTAATTCGTGCATAACTGGTTTCTTCTTGATAATAGCGTATTCATCATTTAACCCTAATTGAGAGTTATCTCCGATTTTATGTTACGCTATTGCGCATTAGGTGACAGGTTATTTAAAAATCAGGGAATTGCTCAAAAGTGATTATTTGTATAAATGAATGGCATTTGCTTCTTCTCCTTACTCATTTTCACCGTGAAAATCTAAGCATATAACATATGTAAGTCTTTGTGAGGACATAGAACCTGATGATGAGGAGGGTAAATAAAGACGTAGCGATAATCTTTGAAGGTTTTTGACATGGTCTTCTTGAAATGAACATATATCTAACTAAACTCGTGAGAAAGGGATTGTTTACTTTTCAATAACTGCATATGGGCTTTTATATCGCTAGACAAAAAATTTTCATAATACACACACATATATATATATTATATATATACATATCTATATACATATTGCATGTGTTATCTCATGTATATAAAAAGCAATTTATTTAACAAGTTATTTGTATCACATTATTTCATAGATAATCTCATAATATTTTCCATTGTAAATGTATACTACAGTAATAACTGAATCTTTTGTGACATTTTCATTTTACGTAACGCTGTTTTTTCAAGAATTTTCAAAGTTTTCGTACAGATTACTTCTACAAATCCTGTAATACGTTCTCCATGTATAACTGTCAGGATATAGATAACTTAAATCTTTACAGTAATTTTCAATATTTTAATTACAAAAGGTCTTAGTATAAAAGTATAAAGGTCAAGGTTCTTCAAATGAAGTTTCGTATTTTAGCACTCGGTATATCCCTAGCACTTTAATTTCCATTAAGGCGGAAACACATGAGAGTAAAAATGCAAATTACCTATATAAGTGTAGTATTTGAAAATTTTACCTATTGCAAAATCCTCTTTTCTGAAAATAGAAAACAAATCTAATAAATAGGGTGCAAATTGCTTTTTGTTAATATTACATTTTATTGAAGTTTTGAACGATATTTATAGTTGAGAAGCTTAGAAAAGTGTAATGAGAAATTATACGGATAAGACAACAGATCATTTTTATTAAGTAATTTATTATTTGTTAAGTTATCCTATATTTCAACAATGAACGCTTCGAAAGTTATAAAGTATGAAGTTTAGAAATCCTTAGTTCTGTAAGATTTAATGAGAAGTCAAGCATTGAATTAAAATTCCCTGCAAACGGATTGGTTAATAACGGAAATTACAAGATCCTACATTTTCTGATATAAAAAATAAATTGCGATTCATGAATCCATTCCCTTAGTAAAAGAAGTGTAATCGGGCACAATACAAAAAACTCGTTAGCCGTAGTGAAAATGCTCACAGTTCATTACTCTATGTCATTTTCTTCAATACGAGGGAAGAGGAAAAGGGGTGACCAGTAAAACATGGTTCGATAAAAACGAAAACTTTATCACAAAACCTCTAGACTGTTGACGCGTACATGGGCGATCCAAAAATCAATGGAAGAAAAAGACATCCCAAAGGATGGAGCTAAAAATTATGTCAAAATCGAATGTCGGGGGGCTACCCTTTTGCAGATAGATGTTCTGTCAGCAGCTGTAGGTGATAGTACCTTGAAGAGGAGGGAACGGCCATTGACCGTTACAGAATTTATCTTCGGAAATACCTAATTTTTTTTCTGTGCGATTCATCTGTACAAGGTGGATTTTTGTGTTTTTGATACCCAAGGATGACTGTTATGATATCTATGATACCTTTGATTTGTGGAGTACATTTACCCTCGTTCTATGTTCATAATTGATGCCAGAAAGAAGTATGTTCGTCCATTCTCGAGAGAAGGTAAATTCCTAGTTTAGCTGGCCCAGCAGATCAGAAATCGTGAAGTATGTGATACTGCTATTTATGATATTTTTTATCCATTTGTTCTAAAAATGCTTTGTTGAAGAAAGAAAACCTTTGATCCGACATTCTTTTAAAAAGCGAGGGTTGTTCAGTAATGAAATGCGATTATAAATATTGCATTTTTTCTGTTTTTGAATTAGTTATTTGGCAAGCTGCTGAGTTCAGCGAATTTATTATTTGGCAAGTTGGTGTTGTTTTCAGTAAGATCTTTCGAGTGTGATTGGTGTCAATTCTTTTTAACGAGATTTATAGGATTATTGTAATACCCTCCGAGGAATTTTAATTCGTATTGGTTTATAATAATCCTTTTAAGTAAACCAGTAAGACTCTAGAGTCAAACATCTTGGCATAAGCTTGACGAATTATTTAAATATCATTATTCGAAATAGATTCTCAACCTGAATCTCGGCAGGTCCTTCCAATGTGTTTTGTGATCAGTTTAGTGGTTTTAGTTTTCATAATAATGAAAATATGATTAAAACCATAACTGCCTTCAAAACTTCCATCTTCAATTCGATCAGTTACATATTATGTTTTAAACAGGAACAGTTAAGTCTACTTGAAAGAATAAGAACTTAAAACGCTTGGATATTAACGAGTATGAAAGTAACAATGCTGTTTACAAAGCAAGGAACAATGCCTCTCGAATTGCATCCCTGACAATTAAAATATTTATATATATGTAAATGTTTTAAAAGTCACAAATATTCATGTTTCGGCATTTAAAAAAATTTCAAAATTTATGAAATCTAACTTTTTGAAACTTCCTTTAGTCCCTATACTTATATTTAAGAAACTTTTGCACGCATTTTAATAAACGAAAAATGAAAATTTGATTCCCGTAGAACATGCATTGCACGAGAAGATATCTGACATTAAAATCAGTATTCAGGCCAGTGAGAAGAAATTGAACAGAAATTAGTTGCATTTGTAGATAAATAAAAATAAACTGCTGTTTAGAAACATATTTTTGATATTGTAAGATTATGTCACGAGCATTTCTATACGGATTATAAAGAAAAATAAAAAAGTCTATAGAATTTGACTTGCTTTAGGAGCATAAACTAGATCCAAACTCTTAACAGAAGAACAGCGAAATATCGATTTGTCTAAGGTAACTAAAGAGATCTGAAAAGGTTCAAAACAACTTTTTTGTTTAAACACAGCTTCAACATAAGTGCATGTCTTGTGCTTAACAAAATCAACTACCCCTTGTGGCAATGAAACTTAAGTCGCAGTCAAATTCAAATTTAAAACGTTATTAATTTTAAACGTTAATTATTCAAATTTAATTCACAGATTACACAATTGTAAACAGAAGAGAAACACGCCAAGGGAAACATGATTAGTAACACAATAACATTGAGTTTTGCGCAGATTTAAGTGAAGATCTTAATCGATATCGAGGGCAAACAGGTACAGATCCCTCTTCATCAGGTGCAAAGAAACAAAGAACGTCTATAAGAAGGAAAGGTTCCATAGACGTAGTGTAAACCAGTTTGCTATTACGACGCTGGAAAGCGGAGGGAACATTCGCGAAGGGATTTGGTGAGAATTTCCCCCTCCGCCATGTGTACAGCAAATTGAGGAACACGTGTTAAGAAGAAACGATCTCTGACAAAACGTTTCTTCTTTGACGTGTAAAGGTTTATTATACGTTTTCTAACAGTTATTTTAAGTTTTGTATCTTTCTTATCTTATTCTAATTTCAGCTTACAATTTCCTGCCAGAATGTGAATTCAGAAGCGCAGATAATGCAAATGAGAATGAGTACTATTTAAGCCGTGACTTAACCGACTTAAACAGAGAAAGTCTGATTTCCTGACTAGCGCGCGTCCGCCTTCTGGCTACATCTCTCTTAGCTATTACTACGCTTGGCCATATCTTAGGCCCTTGCCAGGCTTCGCCGACTTAATTAATACTTAGGAGCCAACTAGTTAGATTTTGATAGCTTCGGCTATATTAATAGCTTTATTTAAGCAAGTTTTAGTTCAATGTATTAGTATTTAAGTTCAAAGTCGGAACTGATTGTAAATATACTGAATAATAAAGGGTTTTAAACCCTTCTCAAATCTTACGTGTTCTGTTCACACTTAAGCGATTATTCGCTTGTTAAGTGTTCGTGGGGTTAGGAGTAAAACTAAGAAATAAAGAGTTAAACCCCACAGACGTTTCGCGATAATTTAAACTCGCATTTTCTTACTTTTTTTACTCAAAATAACCAATCTATTAATTAATTTACTTTCGCGAAAAAAATTATTTTTCCTTTAACGTTTAAAGAAATTTAAAACGATATTCATTTTATGAACTCTTGATAAACGTGACCTTCGAACTATTCAGATATTAAGAATATATTAAGAAGAAGCCATATATTAAGAATTTATTCAAGTAAATTATTCTTCGCGCAAACTAAGAAAATGCGCCAAGATAAAAGTTTGAATTTCTCCTTAAATTTCGCACCAAATTTTAAAAAATTTAATATTAAGACATAGTACGAGTCTTGGAATCGAAATATGGGAAAAAAATTCGCATGTCATTTCAGAAAAAGTCTGATTTTGTGTCAAAACACCTATATTAGAACAATGCTATATAAAAATCTAATATATATCGTAAGTCAAGTTTGAAAACGAGGCATGAAAAACGCAATTTGTATTTTGCCAATCGGCCCAGTAGAACGTGAGATATAGAACTGTCTTTTTTTTTCCCCTCTGCTTAGCGTACATGTTAACCATTAACAATTGCAAAAATAAAGGCCGGGTGAAGACTTTTGCTAACAAATGCATGTACGTATCTCTACTTAAATTTAATTATTCATTTTATTTTTGATTATACCCTAGGAAATGAAGAGTATAATTGAAACTTGTAGAAGTTAATTTTTTGAAAGAGTGAAATAAATCTTTAAAAAAAAATACTCTTTCAGAACTTTAAATTGTAAGTGAATTCATATTAAAAAACTCAAAGCACTATTTAGTACTTATCAAGGAAATCAATTATCGCCAATCTCACGGAAGAAAAGTAATTTATCAAAGAGGATTATTCTTCTTAAAATCCGTAATAATTAAGGAATGCTATCATCTCGATCGCCTATTGGAATGAAGTTCCTTTTAAAATATGGAACAAGCCAGAAATATACTATTTTCTTTATTCGAGTTAGAAATTTTCAAGCAAGCGAAGGAAATTCTTCGACAGATATATATATAACGCACACATTTATATATTTTTAAAACTGAGGCGTAGTTTATTAAAAAATTTGAAAATTTAAGTACAAAAATAAACTAATTCTCTGCTTTTTTCACATATTGAAAAGAATTTTGTTCGGATTGGCGAGAGAAAAGAAGGGCGATCAATCCTTAATTATTGCGGATATTATGAAGAAAAAGATTATTTCCTCTTGATAAATCAGATTTTGCCCACGAGTTCAGCTATTAGTATTAATTAGTATTATGAATTCTTTAATATGAATTCTCTTACAATTAAAAATTTCTAATAAGCAATTTTCCTTAGTTTTATCTCAATATTCTAAAGAATTCACTTTTACAACTTTTCAGTCACTTTCAAATACGTTCTTCATTTCCTAGCGAATAATTTAAAATAAAATTAATAACTAAATTTTATAGTCTTAGCAGCAATACCGCAAAAATATTTTATCTTTAATAGTCCATTTACGTTTTTATTTGCTCATTTGCATATCTACATCCATATCTATCTATCTCTCCCTATGTACATATCTATCTATATTTTGACCTCTCTAGGTATATATTTCGCAGCATACTGTGTGACGTTAAGAGTATATATAATCTTAATAGTAACAAACATTTATTATCAGATTTCTAGTGATGTATTAAATTCTGTAAAATATTTCTCCATGCATAACAAAACGTAAATTTGTAGTTCAGTTGATATAAACATATTAGCCAAAGGTTTTTATATTTTCTTCTGTTCTGAGGTTACTTTTTGAAGAATGCTGAGACAGATCTTTGAATCCTAGAACTCTGTATGAAAACGTTAGAATTTTCAGTGACTAAACAAATTTCTGCAAAACTTTCTGTAGAAGTATCAACTCGCGTTTTGGCTTAGCTAACCTCTCAAAATAAACTTAAGTATTTTCCTTTTTAAGAATTTTTAAAAAGATGATAACGTCGAGAAAAGTAAGTTAAGCTTAATTAGTTGCTTGTTTAAGAAAGATTAGTTAAAACTTTATCTTTAAACATGAAACAAAGCAGTCTTGCATAATTAATACTTCCCTTTCTTCTTCTATGCTAGAAATTTTTCACGGGCTTTATCACTTTTGGATTAGCGTGCTATGCTGCACTTTATAGAGAACTGATAAAGAAAACAAAAGCTAATCATTTGATATAAATTGAATAAAAGAAGTAGACCAACACGAAGAAATGAACAGTACTGAGACTGAGACAAATAATTGTTAGATCCTATAAAATGGCAGTATATAATTGACTGAAAATACAATAATTATTATTCAGGTGTCCACAGAGATTTAGCTATTCTTTCATGAGTTTTTCCATAATAGATTAAAGGAGAAAAGATAATATAAATTAATTAAAATAATGTGAACCTTCTCATGGCGACTATTGTCTAATACTGTCGCATCTAAAATGATCAATATCTGTGATAACTGCATGATTGTTTTTATTGGCACATACCTTTCTAATATGATTACCTCCATAGAAGAGCAAAATCACGCAAAATTACGAACGGCCGTTTTTCGAGAATGTTATCTGAAATAATTATTTGCATTCATGAAAAACCCATTTTGTCACACTTCCATAGCTTGTGAAAAGCCAAGCATGAATATAAAAACTGGAAATGGTTATAGATTTGTAGCATAATTTTGTCGAAAAATAAAACGTTTGCTCCCAGAATCCTTGAAGTCCTTTTATGCATTTACTAATAATAAAAGAAACATTTAAATTAAGGATATAATTTATAATTAATTACTGTATGTCGTTTCTAAGAAATACTCTAATAAATCTGTAAAGGGATTTAACAGTGTATATTAAATACCATAGAATAGACAATGCTTAAATAACTGCCATGTATAGTCATTGCTTTAATATAAATAAATATAAACAAGAACTCTTCACTACATTCGAGGTTTGTTAATACAACACTTTCATGTTTTGTTGGTTTAAATAATTCTGAATTGCCAATGGTTTTCTATTTTCTCACTGTAGATGGAAATGTTTTCTGAATTCTGAATGGCTTCCCAGTAAAATAAATATAGCTGACTTAACCACTGAAAAGGAAACAAGAAAAATGCATTTTGTATTGTCTCGTTTTCTATTCAAAATACACAATACGCTTCGCCAACTGTTGCCACAATAAACACATTACTAAAATTCCCAAGACTGCAGCATCTTTTTTTCTCGTATTTTCAACACTTTTACAAAATTTCATTTGAACAAATATATTTGCGAGAAAAAAATTCAAATATGGTAAATTTCTGGAAGAGAAATAGGCATTTGAGGAACTGTTGTCGGGAGAAAGAGTATTTTCATAAAAAATTACTTTTTTAAAGCAAAAATACGTATATATATTCTTGAAAGCACAATTTAAAGATAAGAGTCTTGAAAATATATTGCATAATATTAAATGACACTTCTCTGTTTTTAAAACACTCTGTAAAACACTCTGTAAGGTATTTTTTTCATTCTTTCTGTATATTTCTGTGTTATAACTGGAAGCACGTTCTTCCCATATTCGGAATGTCTTGAGTTCGAATCGCGACGAGGGCCTTGCAGATTTCCTCCCTTTCCTTATATCAGAAAATTCTAAGAGTCTCTACAAGTAACGCCCAAACTAAAAAGGGTGATGAATGATATTTCAGTACAAGTACGATTTGACGATTCGGTCCAGTAATCCCCAGTCGCCCACTGAAAGGGGAGTACATAAGGTATTTTCTCTTTCTATTCGGCGTGGTTGTTTTTCTGAGATAAGTGGCCAGATGGTAAGACCACTATTTTACATTTTCCCACTTACCAGAGAACACCACATTAAAATCCGACAATAACAATACACAAGCGTTCTGAGCATTTATGTTAAAACAACCTCATCTGATGTCAATAATAGCCAAGATTAAGGACAAGCTTATGAAACTCGGAACCGATCTACATATTTTTAATTTTTTTAACTCTTCTTTTTTGGCGGATGGGGAAAAACAACAGGAACAGTGAGTACCTCGAGTAAAAGTGTAATGTTCACTCATTTTTCTAGGAATTTAGCTCTCTGTGTTACTACTGTATTTGTGTGTTCCACAACATGCTTTTGTAAATTTCTGGAAAGTCCGTAAAGTGTTGAAAGTGTATTTGGAATGTGTACCAGTCTAAATATATGTTATAACATAAAATAATTTTAGTATCTGAAATAATGTAATAATTTATGTAAATTGCTAGATATGCGGCAACAGTATCTTACAATGGTAGGTATCTCCAAATGCTAGATATTCTGGAATGGAAGACAATACCATCTAACGTCTTGACAGAATGATGGTATTCCCTGTCTCTGAACAACTGTCAACTCCCGCTCCTTTCTACTTGCATTCGTGGTGTAATTAGAAGCGCACTTGACGCATATTCGAAAGGTCCAGAGTTCGAATCGCGGGGAGGGCACCGCATATATTTCAAGTTCCAGCATCGATATAGCCTAATGACTCAACAACTTTACCAACCTAACGACTAGAATTCATTTTACTTGTTTCGTTTAAAAGAATTTTAAAAGCTTACTTCGGCTAAGGTTTGAACCTAGAAATCATCGCTTTTCAATGAGAATTGCTGTTAGAGATTATCGATTAAATTTTTCTAATATATTTGTCTCATACTTTCCAATATCTCTCGTGTAAGCTTTCTGATCTTGAATTAAAGCCATTTATACAAATTTTAAGTTTCACAAAAAATTCA
>KK114718.1:273695-327423 GCA_000611955.2 Stegodyphus mimosarum
TGCTATATGTAATGTTTCTTTCTCAGGTTTTCTTTAAATTATTTATTTCCTTTAACGTATAATTATAGAAGTCTTTTGTTCAAAACTAACATTTCCATTTTCGACGTATTATTTTTACTTTAAAACTGGGCCACTACTTTGATATGCCGCGAATTGTCAGAATTATATAACGCCAACTATTGTTGATAGATGCGAAATATTTATGAAAATTTCGGGATGAGGAAATATAGTTTCTAGAAGTGATGTAAGTCACTACTTGTTGCTGTAAATTTTTAGTACATTAAATTTTTATTTAATTTGATTGCAAAGGTTTGAAACAAAAACAGTTTCGAAAAAAAAAAGGACTACGAAATAATATGTTTAAGATACTCCGTCGGAATATCAGCGTTTTTTCTAGAAAATTATTTTGCTAATAATTAAGAATGATGAATAAAGAATAATTAAATTTTGATTACATTAGTATAATTGCAAACTGCTATGAATATACGTGATTTAAATATGAAGTTAATAAGGTTTTGGGAAACATGGAAAAAACAATCCCTCCTGCCTTTCTAATATATATATATATAACAAGAAAAAAGATTGTTGAAGACAAAAGAAGATAATCCTGAATACAATCAAACCGAACAAATATAATCCTGAACAAGATTTCTAAAAACAAAGCATGAAACTATTGTAAAGTTTTGCTTATTTGAAGTGGACTGTATTTATTTGCGAGATGGAATATGGTTCCTTTTTTCTTATTATTACATGAAACAAAATAGATTGCCCATTTAAAGTCGGATTTCAATCACTGAGGGGTAGAATAAACTACGAATTATGATGAATTCTATGAAACTATGAAATATTCAATTCTTGCTTTAATCTTTCAGAAATTTTCGAATATTTAAACTGAACATAATAATAACTTCAGGTAAAATTTAATAAACCAAATTCACTTGTATTCAAGCCTTTCAAAATCCATATTGTTACGAATTTTGAACATATATAAATAAATATATGTGAAATTGTTGTACATGTGAGGAAATTGAATATACGTGAGCTGCTCCAACATGAAAGTCTAAAAGGTGATGCTTTGTTGGAAACGTATGAATACAGGGGCAACAAATCGCCAAAACTCGTCAAACTTGGCGATTATTTGGCATTATTTTACCGTATCCGACCCTCATATGTTTTCCAGTAATTTCGAGAAGTACTAGAAATTTCTCGACGGCGGCCGGGTGGAAACTATGTAAGAAATCTGCTCTCAATTGTTAGTTCAGAACTGAATTTGGAGCATTGAGGTATTCGAGAGAACATGCGCAGCTGCTCAATGCTCGAATACCTCAATGCTCTCGAATACTTCTTACAGATGCGCTTTGCGTCGCGTTGTATTTAACTGTCTTAGTAATTTGAAGTAAAACTGCTGTTGCACTTGTTGATACTGTGAAGAGCCGTACAAGTATTTTTGTGGAAAGTTCCAGAACTGTGCAGTTTCTCTTTTGGTAAAATAAATTTTAAAAAGCTGTCATCAATTCTAGTGCATTCATTCCATTACAAACCAGTACGGAAGCAACAATATTTAGGCCATTAAAAAAACTCATCTTTCACTGGATTCCCACTGTACGTAGATGAGATAATCAAATTTTAATCCATCTGTAAGAAATGTCTGCCTTCAAACGTTAAGGATATGTTGATGTAAGCGGTCAGCTTGCATAAGCCTGGCGGCTGGAATCCTAGCCAAGGAGTTGTTTTTTAACGTTCCCGCACTATGTCTATGAATCATGAAAGCACTTTTCTCCGCTGGGTAACATACATCTGTGGTCTTTCTCACTGGGTGAAAAATCAAGATGAGTGTTAATAAAAGGTTTGCATTATTTTAACCAGAGAGAAGCATATTTAACCTAATATACCTAAATTTCTCATAATTTGTCATCCTAAGATTAGACGTTCTATGCACTTTAGATCAAATATCGACGCTAAACGTTCCCGAAAAATCATGCATTATTCGAACCTTATATTATTCGGGCATACTGAGTAAATAAAGTATATAAATAAATCCTTTGTTAAATTTCAAGAGCACAGTACAAAAACAAAAAGAAAATCTGAAAGGTTTCACATTTTAAATTAGTTCAAAGGGGCGTTTTTTAACATTTTTTGAGTTACCTTTATTTATTAAATATCATATTTAATTAATAATTAAGAAATTTAAGAAGAAAAGAAAGAAAGAAAGAAATTATTAAGAAATTTAAATATTAAGAATAATAAATATTAAGAAATTTGGCAAAAGTTGCATGCAGGAAACTTATATAGTGCTAAAGCAGAAAAGGGAGTTACTAACAGGTTCATTGTACTTCAGTACGACTAATTCTGAAATTATAACTTTGGTGCAACATTTGTGGAGCGACCTTCAAAACTGGAAGTTTCCGATACACAGTCTCACGCGCTGGAGTTAAAAATGTTTTTCCTGTAAAACGTTGCCATTGATCGCTTTGAAATCCTTAAGTTGTTAATAAAAAATTCGTTAAAGATTTACAAAATATGAAATCGATAATAAAAAAAATTCCAAATTTCAAATTTCGGCACATATTCACAGCGGTATTACGTCATTCCAAATTTGATGGCACTAGTTACTGTTGTTTTACCACAGTGCGAGAACTATGCATAACATGACAATTACTGACAGTGCTATTTATCGTTGCTTTACATATCGAGAAATCATGGCTTTCACAGCATTTTAATAACTAAATACGTATAATTTTCTTCTTAAAGAGTACAAACCTATCCTACCGTCCATTATTTTGTTGAAAGCGGCATTTTGCACGAAAACTACATTATTAAATAGAAGACCATAAATTACACTTTGAAAAATACAAATGCAGTTAAATAGCGTTTTCCGAGCAAGCGATTTTTTTATAGCAAAACAAAGTCGTCTGAAAAATACGCGAAGACGCTTTGTATGAATGATATACAAAATATTTAAATAATAAATATAAAATGCCTCAGTTCGGAAACAAATTTTAATGATAGTGTTTAAGCAAATTTTATATTAAAATGTTAAAAGAATATTTCTATTCGATTTTTGCAGCAAAAGATGTTTGAACGTCATACAACATTGCCTACAATAACTTATAAATGTTTAATGTATTCTTTAATGGCTGGTATTCTCTCTGACAGCAAACAATAATATAAACTATGAAAAAAAACAGAAAACCCATTTTATCTACACTCGGCAAAAGGTCTTCAAATTTAAGGACTTAGCCGTCTTTGCTGCCAAATGGGACTCGTTTGTGTCTTAAGCCGTGGATAGAAGCAATCAAAAAGATGTATAAAAAAGAAGTAAAGAAATAAGAAACAAGCTTTGGACACACGCAGGCGATAAAAACAACAATCTTTATATAACTATATATATATTCCTTTGGAACAAGTGTTTTATCCCTCTGTGTGTATTTTGTATTGTCTTGAGACTCAATCCAAGAAAAACAACAACAGAAGTTTAGACGGACAAAGTGTACTAACTTCCGAGTCAGTATAAATTGAATCTTCGTATTTATGACTCATCCAAGCACCACTAGAAAAAGTTTAGTATTTGACTTTAAAGCATTGTGACGTCTTATATATTTTTTTCTTTTATTTTGAGTTTTTCAAAGAACCACTTTTTTCTTTGAGGCTATGGCAGAAGTGGCTGAAATTAATCAGTACTCAAGGAGAAGATGAGGAAAAACTGACCATAAGAATAATTCAGCTTTGTACTTTAAATATGGAATTATATTGCATTATTATGGTTCAGTATGCCCTAGTGGGTGTTACACAAATGATGTTGTACTTCCTTGTCTCAGTTCTAAGCTTTTCATCCTTGCACTGTTATATTAAAAATTTATTTTCAGAAGGATAAATTAAATGTCACCAAGATTATATTTCTCATGGCTGCGACATTTTTATATGCCGCCCAGACGGTATAGTGATTATGGGAGGCGGCTAAGGGCCCGGTTTCAAATCCCGGAAGTAATGGTTGTAACTGTCTGTCTCTTCATAGGAGGCAAAGGTGACCCACCTATTAGGTGCTTTCATAATCAAATGACCACCACCTCTGACCTTAGTAGTAGCCAAGACGAAGTCCGCTGAGGTCCTGGCATTGCGGGAAAAAAAGTTCATCTAAAGCGTAGGATAAAGATTAACACTTTATTTTTATGCTAGTAAATGGATTTTGCTTATTATCTCGTTATCTTCATGTTATTAACCACTTCTTGATAAGCTCATTTTTTAGTTAGCTTGATAAGATTTCATACATCTTGTGTGGTTTTTACTTAAATTGCAAAATCTCGTGACTGCTTTTATCACATCACAAGTTTTTTTAAATAGCTATATTTCAGGATATTTAAAAATATTTTAGCATTTTTAACAACATTTTTGCATTAAAAATTTATTACAAAATATCATAAGGTATTTCTCCCGCCTTCTTGGCATGTGTAGCGATTAGCACGCTCTACGCGTATTCGAGAGGTCCGTGGTTCGAGTCCCGGCGAAAGCATTGCTCATTTTTCATCTCTCTTGCTTCAAAAATACCTAATGTCTCTGCAGTGGCGCCCGAACTAAAAGGGTGGTGGATGATGATTCATAAATACTTTAGGTCTCTACAATATAAGCATATTTAGAACGCAGAATTCTCTCTGGATACAACTACTTGACATCTTGGGATAATGTAAAATAGTAAAGGAATAATAATGACTTCTACCTTCAGAACTCGAATACATTAATTAGACTGTAGAAAGAATTGTCAGGAACTGTACATACTCATTTTGTACAAAGTATGTGGCATTTAAGAAAAACCAACCTTGGTCGTTTGAAATCAGAGATTAAACGATGTTTCATGAAACATCTAGCAGTAGGTATTACTCAAGACTACTCAAATGAAAATCTCCTCATTGAATTCAAAACATAAAGGAAATTGCTGCTTTGAATACGAAGAAACAAGACCAAATTTTCAATGAAAATTTTCAAAAAAGATGTGTATTTAAGATATTTGGAAGATAAGTTTCAAGTATTAGGGCTTTACAAAATATTCATACATTCGTACCATTCCAAATAATTATATAATAGGGGCGAAGACTACACTCATAACTAATGATTTGAAGAAAGTATTTTCCCAAATACATGAAAGTTTCAAAATCCTAAAAGACAATTTTAATTAACTAATTGTTTAAATTGCGTATTATTCTGTATTATATGCTAAATATTTTACATACGTAATTTTTTGCAATTGGTGCATTTCCATATACAAATATACAAATATATATATCTATGCATATATCGGAATATATATTTTTAATTAATTTAAATTTGATTACTTCCTAGGAAGTCCTAATAAGAAATCTGTCCTCCTAATACGAAAACACCAATGCAGCGGAAAATTTTTAAAGAGAAATAGTATGGAAATAGGGATTTTTAAAATTTTAAAACTTATCAATAAATTATCATGTCCTAAATTATTATCATTATCATTTTATTAATTGAATAAAAAATTTTAAATTGTTTAAAAAGAAAAATTGTTGCCGATTCGATAGAAAGATCCTCACTTTTCTAGAGGAATTATTCTCTTTCCATTAAACCACCGACAATTCAATTCGATCTTGTTTCGTCTCTCTCGCTATTTTGAGTAAAACTCCTATACCAAAATGTAAAAAAATGCCAGATAAGTTTTTTAATTTAAATTTTTACTTTTCAATGAATGCGAAAGAAATTCTCCGACGCGATGAAAGAATACAATATATGATTTATATATATGTGTGTGCGTGTGTGTATGTTACTTTTATGTGCATGCAAGGTAAAAATATATAAATCAAAATACTTATTATAATTTTCAATTCCTTAACTCTCGCTTTAACTGGTTTTCTTTTCATCCTAAAACGAGCAACTGCTTATAGCAAAGCGCTCTTGACTGGATCATTTCAAAATTAGGCGCTGCTGTGCGATTCTCCGATAACAATCAGGACATAAATGCTTACATAACGCTTCAGCGAATAGTAACTTTAAATGTGGGAAACAAAATTTTAAATTAGACTTTCGAGATGAATCTAAATGAAACTACACTGGTGTGCAAAACTTAAGCAACAGCAGGGTTTGTTGCCATAACTCCACGAGAAATCAACTGAGAGACATGAAATGCAGTAATGAAGGAGAGTATTATGTACGTAAAGGATGACGAAAGCATCGAAGTTTAAAAAGGAATACAATGCATACGGTATAGAGTCAAACAAAAACAAGCTTTGTTGAACGCATAGTATCGTGACTCATGATTGTATATCCAAGAGGAAGAGCAACAAGCAGATGTTCCTTAATATGGGATATGCCCTCCCCTCACTGCAATGCTTGCTTCGCACCGTCTCCGCATACTCAGAACCAGCTGGTTCAACATTTCTTGCGGTAGGAGTGCCCATTCCTTAATCAGCATTTTTTAAAGTTGTTGGGTTGTCTCAGGAGGATGTAAGCGTGCTACAATGCGTCTCCCGAAGGCATCCCACACATGTTCGATGGGATTTAAATCTGGGGAATACGCTGGCTAATCAATTCGAGTGATATCTTCACTTTCCAGTAGCTCCCCAACAGCAAGAGTCCGATGTGGCCATGCATTGTCCTACATAAAAATTAAGTCTGGGCCAATGGCACCTCGGAACAGACGCACATGGGAAAGGAGTACCTCCTCACAATAGCAATCCCCGGTTACAGACCCTCTGTCGAAAACGTGGAGCTCAATTCGCTCGTTCAGCATAATGCCTCCCCAAACAAGAACTCCAGGACCACCGTTACGGTGTCTTTCCTTAATATTACTGGGATAAAACCGGGTCCCGACCTCTCTCCAACTCAAAACGCGTTGAGAATCGCTTCTGGTATTGAACCGACTCTCATCCGTAAAGAGCACACGACTCCATAGGTCACTTGCAAAGTTTTTGTGCTCTCTGCACCACTGTAAACGGTGGCGTCGGTGGCCAACTTTCATCGGGAGGCGGCGTTCAGGACGGCGGGCGAATAGGCCCCCTTTGTGAAGGGGTCTGGCCACAGTAAACCGCGACACTTGTCGCCCCGCTGCTGTCCAGAGTTGTTGAGCAACGGCTGTTGCTGACTGCTGTCGGCCTCTTTTCGCCTGCAGGACGATATATCTGTCATCCCCTGCAGATGTCGTCCTCGGGCGGCCACCACCAACCTTTCTAACAGCTGTACCTGTGGTTTGGAACGCTTTCCAAGCGCGCGAAACGACACTTTTGTTGATTCCGAACTCTGCAGCTACACTGGTGACAGTACGCCCCTTCTCCAGCTTTCCGATCATTCTTCCACGTGTGAAGTCGTCCAGGTGATTTCTTCTAGCCATATTTCACGAACTGACTCACTGGCACTTGCAGCGAATATGTTGAATTGCGTCTCCGTCGTTCCTTTTATTCTACTGTTGAGCTGCGCGCGCTGACATCACGCGTTTTGTGTACGCTCACGTCGCCTCTGACGTTTCGTTCCTGATATTTGCATACGCATGACGTTTCTACTGACTTACGTTTTCATTGTGCTGATCTCCAGACCTCCTTTTCTGCAATTTCATGGCTATCTGATAAATGCTTACATTGTTTCTTAAGTTTTGCACACCAGTGTAAAACCTTCTGAACGGGGCTTTTATTCCGTCTCTCGCTTCACTACTGACAACGTGTTAACACTTGCTGCTTCTTCAAATATACTTTAACTATTTAAAGATCCTGTTGCTGATTTCAAATATTTATAAAACTTCATCATAACTTAAAATGAAATTATGTGGTATTAAAAGAAAGACTTCTGTAAGAGGAGGATATTTAAAAACTTACGTATAGTAATTTTTTCTTCAATTTTCGCTCACTAATTCCTTAGTTACGCTTTCCAAAGAAATATAGTTACACTTATTTGAATAACGTTTAGATAGTGTTCTTTTATTTGGCATCTTGGCAAACCTGAAATTTGTTCCAGATATTAAAAGACAGTAAATTTTAAAATGCACATCTAATTCAGATTTTTAAATATCCCAGACTTACTATTTAATAATCTAACACGAAACATTCTATTAATCACTTCTGATTGCATATACAGCGTTAACATTAACTTAAGTGCTTTGGGCGTGATGGATGACTTGCATTAACTATTACTGCTAGTTAGAATTTTCCAACTGATTTTCCTCTGCCTTCATCATAATTACAGAGTGTTCTGAGAGTCGAAAAATGAGTATTTAGATTTAATACAAGATACTTTGGATTTACCTTCAAATCTGTATAAAATATTGCATTGAAAACTGCTGATCGTTATCAGTTTTAACGCAGTACTTCAGCAACAGTGTAAAAGTCTAGTTTTCATTCACTTCTACTTCAATAGGTAGAAGTTATTACTCAGATTAAAATAATATAGAAAGTAGTACTAAGATGGAACTTTTAAAAGGGATAAAATGAGAAACATAATACAGCAACTGGAGCAATTTACCCAATTCAACTACGGGATTTAAAACTTGTAAAATCAGAAGTAAGCATACATTTAAAAAATGCCCTTTGAAATTACAAGAATGAAAATTTTATAAAAAATGTTGAATGCTATGAAATAAAAGTATTTAAAATTAAAAGAATTCTTTAATCAAAATTACTAGCTAACACTAAGGTTGTTTCATAGACAAACTGAATCTAAGAGAGGAAAAGTTAAAAACTCAGATCGAAATATTTCTCTTCAAATTTCTTGTATGCAAAAATTCATATTCCAAGGCAATTTCTTATGATCCAATGAGTACTGAAGAATGCAATTAAAACGTTCCGGATTTAAAAGCAAAACCCTGCAAAAAAGAAGTTCCTCTCAACAGGGTTAAAAAAATAGCTGCTGTAGCAATCACAAAACTCTTTCTCACTAAGAGGTTCCTAAAATTCTTTAGCAAATTTAGTGAATCATAACGCTACGAACTTTGAAAACTGGTATTTTTAGATTACTAGCACTTGCATTTAGCATGCGAAATGAAATGCTGTAGTGGTAAATAGATAACGGTAACAATAGTTTCCTGACATTACCTTAAAAAATATGAAATTCAAGGTGAATTTTGTTCAACTATGTAACATTTCTATTATTGAATTATGTTGTTCTTATCTTTCGATTCAGAATTTTATGCTTTTAGTTAACCTGCATGCAATAATTGTGGAATTATCAACAATTTAAAAGTTTTTTTAAGTGCGGGTAAGCCTAAATTTTGGTTATGGTAGCGGACATATTTGTTTACATTTGAAGCTTAGCAGAACAGTGGATTTGTTGCCAATCTCTAGAAACTAAGCTCCGAAACAACAAAATAGCGTCTTATTTTATTATTGCTAAATAAATTATGCTTGATTCATTGTGGAATTTTCATTTAAGTTATTAGCTGGTTTTTGCGTACAGATCGGAGTTTTAATTCGAAAAAACTGTTTTTTTAATGGTTTTAACTGTACTTGGTATTTGATGTTTTTCTGTCTTTCAATTTTTAATGAAAATATTTTGAACTTTTACGTATTTTTGCCTCACTGCGGAGTGAGAACTGAATTAATTAGCAGCGCATGCGTATTAGGTAAGCGGCGCTTAATCGTCTGTGTCTAGCGCCGAAGTGTGGGTACGGTGAATAAAAAAGTGAACTCTAAAGAGTGCATTTATCCTGTTGTGGTTATGCGCTATTGACGATGTACATTTAATTCAAAATGCGTTAATTCAATCTGTTTAAATCAAATGCAGGAAAATTGCGTATAATTTTATGTGCCTTACAAGTAAGTCATACAGTGTACATATCAGTTCAGTTATAATTTTTTCTTTTCAGATCCAAATACATTTTTCCCTCATTGTATGCATTTATGCACACGCACGCAATTGCACTTCATACAAGTGCCCATTAACGGTTGAGCGGCTAAATCCCTTACACTGGTACCGTCTTTTTCTGAAAATAAGACATCCTCCGAAAATAAGACCTATCGTGATTTTCGGAACTTTTTGTAAAATAAGACATCCTCCAAAAATAAGCCCTATCGTGATTTTCGGAACTTTTTGTAAATTGGGTAAAAAATTCATGGGACAAAATAACTGATAGTGATGTTTCCAATGCACTACGAACAGGCTACTTAGACAAGAAGTATTCATTTAACGATAGCTATATCGCAAGACATGAGAGATTCGGACCAATGATTCAACAGGAAATGGATTTGGAAGAAAATCAGAATATAATTCAGAATTTTATTTATGACGATGTTCCAGAAGAAGATAACATGACTGTAATTGAATAAATTTAAATTTCTGTATTCTGTGTAAAATAAATATTAAATAAAAATATATAAATATACTTTTATTTTTGCCCTTCCCCGAAAATAAGCCCTAGCGCGTATTTTGGACCAAAAACGAAGTAAGACAGTGTCTTATTTTCGGAAAAAGACGGTAGCTCGGTCCAACTTTCGAATCCCGGCGAACGCATGGGTGTTTTCGTGATTTTCCGCATGTGTAACCTGTATGCAGTATCTTGTGGATGCATACGGGAACAAAGCGGGCACAACCCGCTCAGCTGTCGAGCTCTCCCGCTGCATGGGATGTTTCGAGATTTTCCGCGTGGGGAATGTGCTTGCAGTATCTTTTGGATGCATACGTTAATGTGGATGCATACGTAAATAAAGCTTCGAATCCTGGCGAATCGTGATTTTCCGCATGTGCAACGTGTGTGCAGTATCTTTTAAATGCATACTTTAATAAAGCGGGAGCAGCCCGCTAGAAAATCGCACGACACTGGTAGTTCAGTTCAACTTTCGAATACCATCGAACGCATGGGTGTTTTCGTGATTTTAGGCACTTGTAACGTGGATGCCTACGAGAATAAACCGAGCACAGGCCGCTGCATGGGTGTTCTCGTGATTTTCTACACGTGTAACGTGTATGTAGTATTTTGTAGTTGCATACGTGAATAAAGCGATCGCTGAACACTGGTAGTTCTATCCAATTTTCGAATCCCGGCGAACAAGCGGGCACAGCCCGCTCACTCGGCGGGCTTGCCCGCTAGTATCAAATTAAAATTTGCATTCATCATATCTAGAGACGGCCCACTAGCGGTTGAGCAGTAAGTCGCTGAACACTGGTAATACGGTCGCAGGTTCGAATTTCGCGAACAGACTGGCTGCGTGAGCGCGTTGGTGCATTTCCCCATGTATAACGTGGCTACGAGCTATTTTCCATTTGAAAGTCCTTCACGGCGGCATTTCTACCCTTAGGCAGATAGCCCTCCAAGGCTTTACTATAATGACTGCAGACTAATTTCAAATTTCTAAATGCTAATCACATGGAAGAATTAATCTGTACGATTCCTCGAACTGTTTGCAAATGGAGCAGTTCTATAAAATATTTTGCAGTCGCAGTACAATTAAGAGAAAGAAAGTTGTAAAATTTATGTATAAACAACATATTTAGTATTCCAAGGCCTCAAAAATAGTCTTTCCAGAGTATGTTGAATAACACAAAATTCCCAGGTATTAAGGTATCATATTTTGATGAAAGCGAAAGCAAAATTTGTGGTTTCTTTATGTTGAAAAAAATTGGATTTGTCATAGGGGTTTTATACTGATACTATACGAAATTTCAGAATGACGGATACCCGTGTTCTTACGCAGGTTTTCTAAACATCGTAGACAATTATATGTTAAAATTGTATTATTATTTGTGCATCTGAATAGCATCTGAATAGGATGCTTTGTGCATCTGCATTTAAACCATAAGATATCCTTAGCAAAACAAATTAAAAATAAAGGCTGCTACACTTATTTTAACATTAGTCTCAGAATTAAACCTCCAAATTATTAATCATTTCTTTTCCTTTAAGATGATTTATTAACCAAGCAGTATCACAAAAGCACTGGCATTTAGCTCAAAAACTGAAATGCGGCGGGCAAAAAAGACACTGCTTCGAGCCACATTAGCATTCTTCTCCCCAGAGTAATAGTGAAGTTCAATCCTTCTAGATCAAACCACATCACTCATACGTCAAGCTAAAAAAGTGATCTATACATTATCCCCATTACGTAGGTAAAATCACCCTTTAGTGCAGGAGAAGTTTCTTAACTTACTCACTGTCCTGAAAGAACCTTATTTATATACATCATACGAAAAATATTTGAAGGCACGGTTATAGATAGTCCATGGATATAACCTACTTTAACTTTGAAAGCCTTCTTCTCGAAACCAATACTCTGATAAATGCGGGTACAAGCTGTTCTGCAGAAAAGGGCCATGGTTATTATCAAAGGTGTCTTTTTTACTTGCAACGAAAGACTTCTAAATCTTATATTTTAGTTAAAGAATGGTTTGATGATTTATAGGTGTACGCAAAATGTATAAATAATTAAAATTATAATAGAAAAGCATAAAACATGCCTGTATAAACATTGCAGAATTTTTTATGGAAAATATGTTAGTAAGAGTGCTATAGCTTTATTAATAGAAATATATATTCTAATACACGTTTTCCAAAAGAACTGATTCAGCACAAATAAAGCAGAGTTTGAAAGCATTGTGGATAGTATTATTATTATATTATTATTTTCCAAATTTCACTCGTAGATCATTACTTCATGATATTACTTCTTAAGTATCCTTCGCTTCTTGAAAGCAAAATTTTACTATTAACTCATACGAAATAGCTTAGTTTTTCCTCCCCTGCAAAGATTTACAAATAGCAAGGCTCCGTGATTTTAAAAACAATATTTTGTTTTTAAGCAAAACTCATGATGCTCGAAGTATTTACTGTCTTAGGAACAAGGTTCTATAAATTTCGAGAGAGATCAGACATAGAACCAAATTCTTCAAGGGAAACAAACTGCTGTTGAAGACGTTTGTTTTTGGTTTCATATAATTACGACAAAGTGCGCGAAGAAGGGATGCCTGTGTGGACGACTTTCTAAGGCAAACTGGCTCATACACACGATACATATACGGAAAATTATGAAACCTTCCATGCAGCCAGCCCTTTTGTCGAGAATAGAACCTTGTTCGGAACGACCGGTGTTCAGAGACTTTACCGCGTAGCCGCTGGTGGGCAGCTGTTGAAGAAGTGGGACTTGCTATTATATAACTTATCATACTGCATACTGGTGGATCTAAATTTATGTGTTCAACATCTTAAAGAATATGTTTTGTCAACAGCTGAATCTTAAATTTAAATCAGTTTCTTGCATCATCTTTTTTCTCAATTTATATGTAGAGACATCAGTATTTTGAAGCAGATGACATGAGAAAAGAGCAATGCCCTCACCGGGAATCGAACCACGGACCTGTCGGTTACGCGTCGAGCATGCTGACCACTACACTCGAAGGCATGCGAAGAAGGCGGAAGAAATACCTTATATATATTTAAAATAGCTTTTAATCTCAGCTAAAATAAATAGATTTGAGACACTTCAAGTATAGGGACAGCACTTATTTGAAAAGCATTTTTTGTGTAGTTTTATCTGAATCCTTTGAAAATTAACATCAAGTGTTGTAGACATTTCGACATTCACTTGAATGACAGAATCAAAAATTATCTTGATATCACTTACTTCTTCACTTTCAACTAATTTGTTTAATTTGATGAAATGTAAAATACGTGTACAGCTTTTAAACCAATATTGCTACTCTATTCCAAATGATGTAGATTTTGCAAAGTTTTGCACACTCTAAATTCAGTAAATGTACTCTCAAACTGACTAAATTATTCTTCTCAATTCACTTTAAAATCAGCTAATTCTTTCAAACAGATTAAGTTAAATTATTTAATCAAAACGCTCTTTACTTTCACTCAGTTCTAAATTCTTGCCATAACTTTTACTTCATCTTCAAACCACTAGTGTTAATTCTTAGAATGCATTTAGTAAATTTAAACTTTTTTTATTCAACGTACATGTAACATATTACTATGCTATTCATTAATATTAATGTAATGATATGATAGCCATTAATATTACTATAAACTGTGTATGTCTTGTGATTTATTCTGAGTTTTATTTAGATAGCTTTAGCCTTAAAAAATGAACTACTTTATTCCATTCCTTATTAAACGTATAACAAGTTTTACTAAGAAATGAACCCAGAATATAAAAATGATTAATAAAACGATTATTTTTATCATCAATCTTCAATCTGAACTTGAGGTAAATCATATGGATCTTTTCTCCATATTTGAAATGAAATATGGCTAAGAAATCAAGGAAAAAATTCAGAAGAATAGTCCAACCATCCACTAAAATGAAAAATAGATCGTCTTGCTAGATATTTATGAGATCATTGAAGAGACATGGAAAAAAAAGTCTTTTGAAAGCGAGCAGTGGGTATATTTTTTCCTATACACCGCATTGCTCTATCGAACTTCCATAGAAAGCGATATTACTGTCCAGTTGAATGTGCGTATATATGACTCAGCATTTCATGCATATCACTTGTATTTTTAACAATACACGGTAAGTTTACGAACGCTATAAGAACGTTTCTTATACAGCAACCTGAATACGCAAATCTGTGTTACCCGCAATGTTCAGGTTTTTTATCAAACTAGTATATCACAAAATACGTTTCCACAAAATGCCATATATGAAAAGTGAACGATTTATGCCAGCGTCATATTTTGAAATACAGTGCTTTGAATATTTTATATCGTGAATCTATATGCTTTATAAAACGATGAAATTTTCGAAATAAAGTTATGGTTATTTTATTATTACAATATAGTTAACTGTTCAGAATAAAAGAAGCCTATGAACATAGCATATTAATGGGTATATTGAGAAAAGTAAACGTTGATTTGTAGAACAATATTAAGAAGCTCATATATAATAACAACAATAATTGTAAACAACAACAATTGAAAAACAATAATTATAAAATTATTGTTTTGTTTTACCACTTCTTGTAAACGATAAGAAATTCTCACTGTGTTCCGATAATTTAGTGGTATAGATAATTTCAATGAAATTAGAAACCTTATTTCAAATATATGTGTACAACTTTTCATTATATCAAGAGCTTATAACGAGCCTTTCTGGATTTTGGTGTCTGAGCTGCATTTTGCATGACATTACCAAACACAATAGACATAACATGATGCAAAGAGAAGCGTTAAACATAGCGTTTAATATCATAATTTATTTAATTGTATGCACAGTTCATGCAAATTGTTACTATAATTTTGTAACTCAAAAAAGTGTTAATTGTACTAAGAAAGGGAAACGTTATACAGTAGTCGTCGCATTATGCAGCTACTCGGTTAGAGCTGTCATTCATTTGCTGTTACCGAGCAATCGAAGTCGCTCTCATTTGAATACGAAAGCACGGAAAATGAATATTTTATTGCGATTACTTAGCCGATTAATGTTATCGAACCACTTCTTTCCATTCCTTATCAAACGTATAACAAGTTTTACTAAAAGATGAAACTAGAACATAAAAATTATTAATAAAACGATTATTATTATCATCAATCTTCAATCTGAACTTGAGGTAAATTATATGGATTTTTTCTCAATATTTGAAATGAAATATGGCTAAGAAATTAAGGAAAAAATTCATAAGCATGATTAGAGAATGCATATTTTAAATTATCATCGCCAAAGGAAGCCTAATATGGCTAAATAATTTCGAAATAGAGTATATTAATCTCCAAGCCGCTAAGTAACATGTTAATTCGCCAAGCTCCTTGAGTTATCTGATTTAACCTTTTGATGATGATTGACAAGCTCATCTCGCATTTCAGTTACGTACTGCAGTGAGCACAAATGAAAACACTCGCAGTATAGATCTACGACTGACAGATATCGCGGGTGGTTAAGGCAATATTTAAGTTGTAGAACCGCTTCTCAAAAAAAAGGCAAATGACCTGTTTTAAGCATGCCAGGCTTTTAATAAATGATGAAATAAAAAAATTCTCAAACTAATATGAACAACTTTTACACTTGGGTTTAAAAACGGAAGAAAAATGTCAAATTGTATATCAAGGACAGAAGATATTTGTCTGTCGCTTTCTAAAACAAATCTAAGTACGTTATTTGATAAACTGTTTAAAAAAGGTGATGAGGAATGAGTTTTGGATGACGAAATTGAATATGTGATGTACGCTTAAATGCTGATATCAAGGATTCCCGGTGCGTATAACGATTAGGTATACAATATCAGCCAAATAATTTCCTGGCAGAATATGGCTATGAATAGTTCATAAATGAAGTTTTGCATTACAATTCCAAACAATCAAATATTGATGACATTTTTTCCTAATTAAAATGCTGTGAAAGTAAGTATTTATAATATGTAATTGCGCTGTGAAGGTAAATATTTATCATATGCAATTGCGCTGTGAAAGTAAGTCTTTATAATATAGTTTAATAATATTTGTATTAAATTACTTAAATTCCATTAATACCTTGACAGATTTCACATCTCTATATATTATCATTCGGTTAATATTATTAACCATGCATAGTAATCATGGATAAAAGTGATCCCATTAAGCGAAGTGTGTTGTAATTTTAAAGTATTCAATGCAGTTCAGCATAATGCCTTGCATGGGATTTTGAATTTAATTTTTTTGTAAAACTTACTCTTCTTTTCTGCATGTTCCAATATTTTCAGTTTGGAACTCACATTATGTCTTGATTAAGTGAAAAATGTCAAATACTAGGCGCACAATTTGACACGTACGCAGGAACAGATAATGGCTTAATAAAATTTGTTTTCCAAAAGAAACATTTCCAGGTTCTGAAACTTTGCCCAAAAGCACTCGTAAAGCTTGTAAGGATTTTACGTTTTACTAACGTTATTTTATTTTAAACCTTTACTATCTTCTCTTATTTTCCATTTCCGGCTAGAAGAAGCGTGAATAGATTTAGTGTATGCAAATGAGGTTGCAAACTGTAGAAGTATTTAAGACATGGCTTTTAGCCAAGAGAGAAGTGAAAGAGAGATTTCTCGGGGCCTTTACCATGCGTGTGAGTTTCGTTGTGTGCCTTTAAAGCCAGAACTTAGTTCTCGCTGCTGTTTGAAGACGGACTGTAGTCTTTGCATTCTGCTCAATACATACGTAGTAGTAAAGGGCCAATCTTCGCGTTACTATTCTCTGTAAGGCATCTTAGTTCTTATTTAGTTAAGTTAGTTTATTTTCTTATTCTGTCTACGTTTTAGACCAAATATATTGGTCTTTGTATCCCGAAGTGCGGGAGCGGCTGTTGCTATGAGAAATAAAGGGTAAAGTTAACCCCTTCTGTGTTCTATTTTGTGCTGTCTGTGTAATGCACACACGAACGTAGCTTTGAGTAAGCTTCCTGTTCTTATTCAGGACTTCAGTTATGTTTGCAAAATCAACTAGATGGAACAGTAGTCCTCACAAGATCTTCTCAGTATAGCAGAGCACGATGACTAATTACCAGTTCAAACCATTAAGAACGTTAAACAAAACTCAGAATAAAAGGCATCTAAAGAGCTAAGTTCGCATGGACATCTCTCAATACACTCAATACTATAATACTCTCAGTACTCTCAACAAAGTCACCTCTAAATTAAAAACTGAAAACTAATGTTCTCTCCGCTTGCTTATATACTTTTATCCCGGCCGCCGAAATCTCTAGTGGCTTCCATTTCTCGAAATTACTGTAAGGTACATACGGTTAAAGTTACATATAAGGTTCGGATACGGTTACAGTTGCAAATACAGGGATGAATTATAGTTATTCAATTACAGTACCAAGTACTTTTACACAGAGACCGGACCAAAATGTCGCTAAATGTTCACAATGTGGAGAGTTTGCCAATTTCTCACCAAATCTGGAGACAAGAATTAGTAGTCAAAACCATCGCCAGTTAAGCAAGATGGACATTTATCTCGTTAAGTAGACTTGCCCCTGTAACATTATTTTTCCAGCAGAACGTTTCTTTCTTAAAACTTTTATTGTTACATTATATATAAGTTACTACAATTTCATTCACTAAGATTATTTACATATATACAAAATTGGTAACAATATTCTATTCCTATCTCATAAGCATTACATCTGAATATGAACACAAGTCGCCTATATTTGTTCCAGTTGTAATGTTGAGTTGGGCTTGACTCTGAGTAATTTCGATATTAAGTAGCTATAAAACGAAATAATAAGTATAATGCTGAGCAAATTGAGCAGAAATGTACACTTTCATACGCTTACCCCTGCGTAACTGGAGTAGAAAATTCTTGAATTCATAAGAAAAATTTTATCTATAATTTTAAGTTTTATCAGGTTATTGGTGAATGCTCTTTGTAACCACGATGGTGCGTTGAAGAGGAGGCCTTATATATCTAATTCATGCACGGA
The DNA here is from genome assembly GCA_000611955.2 of Stegodyphus mimosarum. Taxonomy (NCBI): domain Eukaryota; kingdom Metazoa; phylum Arthropoda; class Arachnida; order Araneae; family Eresidae; genus Stegodyphus; species Stegodyphus mimosarum. The sequence goes on from KK114718.1 coordinate 292,022, forward strand.
TGAATTTCCGATTATGAAACTCTTTTAGTCTACTCATCACAACCCAATCTGGTATTAAAGCTTTTAAAACTATGAATATTACAGTATTTGGTTAACAGCGAAGCAAATTTTACATTATAATAAGAGTATTCAACCTCAATAGTAAAAGTATAGCATTACGTGAGTGGATAAAGACATTAAATGTGATAAATGCTGCTTAAAATTATAGCAGTAAATCTGAATATATAGCAGGCGGAAAAGATAATATTTGCATAGGTAAACTAAGTTAGCGAATGTGTCAGCTTGTTTAAAAATTTTCAGCTTTGATTTACATATGAATTGAAATTTATTATAATTTCCGATTAATTTTAGCACTGTTATCAATAATTGAGGGTTTATTTTATAATAAGAATAAAGTGTAATTTTTATTATAAACGGTGGCATCTGAAACTGGAATTAAGCCTTCCAGAGGCAAGTATGTTTTCAGAATTAAGAGCAACATTATTCATTAGTCAGAATAAATAGTTTGAATTTACTTAAAACAACGTTGCTTGTTCTTAGAAATCTAAGCGATCAAAGACATAATCCGTTATTCAAGCATGTTTTACTTAATATACACAGTTATACATAGAAAAAAATAGTTTATACGCAATCTCTTTTTAAATCGGGAAAAGACGTATGTTTTTTTGCAGACAGTGAAAATCGCGTGGAAGCTTAACCAAGTTTCATTATATTTAATGAAAATAACTGCAATTCTTGCTTACAAAACATCATGCCCATATTCTCATTCATCTTATATCTACAGTTTATCATTTTTAAAATACATAATAGTTCATTCATGAAAATGAAATGGGACTTTAGATAAATATTATCAATGAAATATCTATTATGTATCTGTATAAAAAGAATAACTCCGCTCTGAATATTCTACTCTTATATGGCTTAGTTAATTATTTTCATGTGGTAGTAATTCCGAAAGAGACTGCAATTCAGACTTCGTTAACTGTTCTAATCGAGTGCGTGCCTTCGTCAGTACGTCTTACACATATGAATAAATTTATATAAAAAAGATTTTCATGAAAATATATTTATCTTACTGCACATATATCCTTTCAGACTAATTTACATTAATGTAGATCGTTTTCGAAAATTATATACATAAGACAAGTTTAAACATTGTAGCAATATTAAGCTCTATTTAAAAAACTCCCATAAATTCATATCTTTCCCTCCATGTGATCTTGTGTGAACAGACATCCAGTACAGAAAATGTAAGAATATTGTTTACCACAAGTTTCGTTGCTTTTTTTTCAGCTAAGCGCATTTTGAATTGGCTTTCCGGATCACCTTATGGATTTAATTCACGGTTATTCGAATATTCAATTCTCCTTGATATGTCATGGTCTTAAGCACTTACAAGAGAAAAATGAAGTAAATTTAAATTTGATCATCTAGAACGAATGGCGAAGAGGTCATCTAAAACGAACTAGAAACTATTTTTACCAATTTTGAAACACAGAGGATGCTAAAGCAAACATCCGCAAAAGCAAGCCATGGACCAACCCACACTGCCATGCATTCAAGATTTTTTTATCAAATATCCTCGATTGTGTTTTATATTATACTCGATTAAATATTAAGTGGAACATTTTCTCTTAAGCAAAATATTTGCGTTTTTTCTGTGCTATGGATGGGTTTCAGATTTTCTTGTAACTAAAAATAAATTAATTAGCACGGATTGCAAAATGCCCATTCTTTTTACTTCGAGGGAATAAAAAATCAATTATTCAAGAATTTCTGAAGTAGTTTTATTAAATATTTCTATACGAGGTACAGAGTGATCAAAATGAAAGTGAAATAAGATCAATTTCAATATAATGCTGCTTTTTTAGTATAAAGGTACTATTGATGTACAAGTAACCTAATGATTTTTAGCCTGTTTCAGCATAGGATGCAATATTTTTTGTAGTAATACACAACTACAGAAGAATGTAGTGTCTCTAGTAGCAACAGAAAAACAAATTAGCATACTTTCATGGATGTGTGAGTTTATATGTACATATTTCTGACAACTTGTATATCACATGCCATTACTAAGGCTTAAATAAATAAGCTACAATCTCACAAAACTGTAATGTAGGTCTCCGAATTTCATCAAGTGCAGTGATTTTATAATCAGTTGCTGAGTTAGATGCTACATAGGGAAACTAAATATGAACAAGCATTTATTGGGTATTTGTATGTGTTTGAGTGGTTGGAGTCGTTAGGTGGGGTTGACTAGAGTAAGGGAACCACTGCAGCCATCTTCGCATGTTTTATCTAGCAGCCGTTCCAATGAGTGAGAGGAGTGTGCGTATCTCTACTGAGCAACGCATAGTCATAAAGTTCTTTGTCCGTGAAAACATTAAACCAGCCGAAATTTACCGCAGACTGCAGTTCGGGGAATCTACACTTTTATGGTCAAGAGTGAAGGTGTGGTGCAAGGAATTTAAGCAAGCCGGTGAACGTGTTGCGAATCAAGGTCATCCCTGTCGTATTCGCACCAGTGTGACTAATGAAAACATACACATGTATGTGAGCTTATCGAAAGAAATCGAGCAGCACAGCGTTTCAAATTTCAGAAGAACTTCACGTCAGCTATGGAAGTGTCCAGTCAGTCATCAGAAAGCAGTTGAGCTTCAGAAAAATCTACTCATTGGGTTCCATAGTTGTTGAATGATGATCAAAAAGCTGCACGAGTTCCCAATACTCAGTTGCTTCAAACTCGCTTTGAAAAAGAAGGAGGAGCATTTTTGGACAAAATTGTCACATGTAACGAAGCATGGGCGCATCATTGCACTCCCCAATGAAAGCGTGCAAGCATGGATATTACACTCCCCAATAAAAGCGTGCAAGCATGGAATGTAGAAGGAAAGACGAAGGAAATCTCGTGAAAGCCAAAAGTCGATTGGTTTCGCGGAACACATTGGCCTTGGTGTTTTAGGACTGGAGAGGGTCCTTTGGTAGATTTCTTACGCGGACGTCAGACCATCAATGCAACCTACTCATGCGGTCTCTTCGATCGAGTTAAGCTTCAGTATCGAAGCAAAAGACGAGATTATCCTATCCGCCAAATGTTTTGATCCTTCACGACAACACCAGGCCTCACACAGCAAGTGTAATGCAGCAGAAACTGATGAAAATACATTGGAAAACTTTTGATCATACACCCTCTAGTCCAGATTTGTCCCCATGCAATTTTCACATGCTTGGACCATCAAATAAGCACTTGGAAGTGCAAGAGATTTGAGATCAAAGTGGAAACATTTGTGCATAGTTGGTTAGATACCCATGCAACTTCATTATACGAGAACGGAATGAACAAATTAGCAAAAGGAAGGAAAAATATATCATAAAAGGAAGAGATTATTTAGAAAAACAATTTGTAGAAGTGTAGGTGTTTCCTATAAAATGAACTTTGTTTAAACAAAAGGCTCGTTTATATTAGATTCACCCTTGTAATTAGGAAATGTAAATATTTAAATCAGCTATTCCAAGAGCTAGGTTTGTGACTTCGTATTTATTATATTGTTGTGCAGCGAAATTAAGCTAATTAATTAATTAATTCATGTATATTCTAAATTATGCTACACAATGCGTATTTTATTTATTTTCTGTGTTAATTAGGTTTACCTTAATTAGAGTAAGTTCGTACTCTCGGATTTCGGAACGCGATTGGCAGCAGACAATGGGAATGGGGTGTGATTTTCATGTTAAAATCTGGATTTTAAAATACTTAACTTTTTCATGCTTTAATCTGGATTTTAAAGTACTTAATTTGAGTTTATATAAGTATAATTATACTAGAAGAAACAGAAAGATTTACACTTTGATTTAAAATTACTTTCAAGTCCATAACTTAACTAGTTTGTGAAATATGCTAATTTAATTAACAAAATTTTGTAGCTTCCGAGGGATTTAGTGTGATTGCTATCTTGTCACTATTAAGCTGCTTTCAGGTGATTTATGAAGATTTAGGAATATATATTACGGATATCATACACAAGTCACCTTGCTTTTCCGGTAGAGTTTTCTAGGTTTACTGTTAACACTCGTTTTTATTTGGCGAGTTTCTGACGAGATTAGGGAAATGTTTTGAATTAAGGCTATGAAAAGTATTTCTTCGGAGCGTTTTTATCAGGAATTTTCACACTTTTGAGTGAGTTTTGGGCGCCGTTGGTAGACGTTTGTAACGAAAAGCCAGTGCAGACGATTTTCGCTCTCTTGAACGCTCTCTTCCTCCAGTTTTGGATGTACGGAACCTACGTAGGACGAGGGACCATATCTTGCTCCTCAGTCCACCGCTTAACAATTCTGTTTATATTTCGGGCTCTAGCTGATAAATAGTTAACGTCTGCGTATACGTTCTACAGCCGCTAAATATGCAATTTCTTTAACTCAAGTGGGAAAATAACTACAAGAAAAAGAAAAAAAGAAAGAGGCATTATCTTCAAGTTTGGGAGCGTCACTCCGTGTCTTCGTTATGGCCTACGTTTGTTTCATGCTGATTTTCTTCGAAGTCTCAAACAGTTATAAAATAACTGTTAAAGTTCATCAATTTCTTACTCTTAAGCACGGCAATTTTTTTCAGTTATAGCTGTAGAAATTTCTAAAACTAATATAGTTAATTCTCGAATAAAATGCATTCAGAATGAATTTTCTTTTGCTCAAAGATTTAGATCTATCTTTCCCATATTATTCCGAAATAATCGCTTTTCAAATCCTTAATGAATCAACAAATTTTCAAGTGAGAAAAAACCGTACTTGAATGAATTCTACCTAATTAAAATATAAAAAAACATGGGACTATATTTGATACGATTTTATATTTATTATATTTACATATTCTTTTAATGCTGTATTGTCTAAATATACGCTTATAATAATACAGTAAAATAAACTGATATCAGCTTATACGTAAAAGAGAAAATTTTAATTATTTTAAGTACAGTTACTTCATTCTTTAAAATAATTTATTAATCATTCGAAAAAATCAAAAAAAAAAAAAAAAAAAAAAAAAAAAAGCAGTATTTTGATTTATGAACCAAATTTACTGAACAACTGTAATTAACCTTCTTTGGCGTTATTTATCTTTGAATAAATTATTTGTCAAACTAAATGTTCTGCTAGTCTCTACCAAGAAATACTTGAAAAATATATAAAGCTGTTTTATTTAAATTTTGTAATGTATTCGACTAAACTGGGAACCGTAAAATGAGTGAATTCTCTTAATAGTATGCTAGCGAACTTTTTTTGCAGTTTCTTTCTTATCGAGTGTTCCATCAATTGTAAATTCAGAATCTTCAGTGTCCTTGAGATACTTATCTTCTACCATTTGTCATCCAAAAGAGAATGAAATGCCAAGGAAAAGAATCTCCTTTGTATCTTGTTTTGCTTAGCTGGGGATTTTAGACTTTGCATGCTATTAACAATGCGTTTCACATTAGTTGTGAAGGGGAACTGTAAAGAGAAAATAAGATGCTTTCTTGCGGAAAAAAAGCGTCTTTTTTATCTGTTTTCTTTTGTACTGTGATTCAAGGAAATAGTCTTTGCAGAATAAATACGACTATGAGTTATTTACACAAAATATAAAACAAGGCAACAAGTAAACTGCTATTAAAAACGAAACTTGCAAAAGGATTTAAGTATAGCACTCTTTTCTGATTAATATTCCCTACCTACTTTTAATAGAATGTATCTGTCTAGTAATGAATCATTGCACTGCAGGTCAGGAAGAAAAATTTCAGAATGCAGAAACTTTATTGTAGTTGTTAAATTTTGACATTTTCAAAGTAAAAACAATTATGCTACGCTACTGAGAAACAGGCGGAGTTGGTTAGTTAATTTATAAGATATTTATCCCGCCATCTTGGCATACCTGCATGGTGTAGTCGTCAGCACGCTCGGCGCGTCTTCGAGGGGTCCGTGGTTCGAATCCCGGCGAGGGCATTGCTTAGTTTTCACTTCTTCTTCTTTGAAATAACTTAATGTCTCTACAATGGCGCCCGAACTATGGTGGATGATGATTCTGCACCGCAGGATTTGGCGAATGGGTCCCCTTATCCCCAGTCGCCTTTTAAAAGAAGAAGTATATAAGGTATTTCTCCCGCCTTCTTGACATACCTTCGTGATGTAGTGGTCAGCACGCTCGACGTATATTCGAGAGGTCCGTGGCTCGAGTCCGATGCGAACGCATTCTCTAATACTGATACTGAACACATTCTCTAATGAGTGCTTCTTAATTCGTTAACGTCCGTCCCTCTTAATCATTACCACGTATTCCAAAAACGCACTCTAATCTTTTTAAAGTAAACTTGCCGCTCACCAAGACAGCCGCTAAGATCATCAAAGGAAAACAGATCGCTGTTCCGAATAGGCAGTAATTACCGTTAAGCAGACCAGCAGTCTGGAGCTGATCTCCAACTGCGTGTTTTCTAACAGCAACAACTTTAATATAAGCTACTGAAATTACCGCCGCTTTTGGAAACAGATTAGCCATGCAACTGATCCTCGTTAAATGATTTAGAGTGTACTCATTGCAGTTACGGGTTCTCAAAAGACTCCCGTATTGTTATTTTTTGTTACTATTTTTCCGTTTTGGGAGTGGGTGATTTGCGCACTTGTTGTCTTCCTTGGATGTGTTAGCTGTTACTTAGACTCCGTCTCTGGAATCAAACCTTGATTCCCCGTCATCCGTTAAGACCACGATATGTGTGTAACCTACCACCGACAGCCGATAAAACACACATTTGAAAGACACATCGACAGGATGAGTCCATGAGAACAGCTTAAAGGTTAACAGAGTCACCACACAATACGGACACGAGGGACGATCGGTTTTGGTGAAATAAAAGCACTCGTCCCTGAAGGATCGGAGCTCTATTGTATGTATCAGCTCGAGAATTGCCACAGTTATTCAACTAGTAAGCCACGATTCAACGAACCATAAACAATTTAATGACCCATCCTCGGTTTCGCTTTAATCGGGCATTTACTTAGACGTGCAATACTTAATCTTTGAGATTAACATATGACAACCAGGAGGATCATCTACGTAGCGTTTTTACGTTCATAGAACGTTCGAGCTGCACGCAATTGAATCCGTTGGTGTTAGCGCACACCTTGGAAATGAATTGGAGCTGTTGTTCAAGACGGCATTCTCTTTCATTTCACACGCACCTAATCTTAATGCCTTCTTTCAGTTGACGTTCAAAACTCACTGCGCCCACCACGACATAAGTGCCGTCCGTGGGCATCGAGAGGTTTACTACGTGGGATGCAGATGCAAGAAAGAAGCGCAATGTGTAAACTGCGCTGCACGGTTAGGATTGAGCACATCTCTAGTGAGGGCCTATTTAATTCGTTAAATGTTGGTTTTCCATGAACGTTTCCGTTGATGCTCCATGTTTCTGTTAAGTCAAAATCAGTAGAATGTTAGGAATTTGATAAGTATTTTGTACACGCGTATGGCCTTTAATACATAATTAAGCAAGAGGCTTTTACATGTGAAATTTAAAATGACGAGTTAGAAATACTGTAATTGAAAAACATTAATTTAGTGAAATTTTATTTGCATAAGATCCAATTTATGATTAGTGAATATATAAAGTATCATTTATTATACAAGTTGGCTAATTTTCAAATGATGTACTTCTTTGTCATCCTAATGTAAATAAGATGAACACTGTGCAAGAAATTCGAAGAATAATAGATTTCGAGGTGAAAAATATTAATTTTGTAATTTAATCTTTATACCTTTCCAAATTTTTGTTTTCTAAATTTTTATGAACAACATAATGCTGCCCCATAAGAGTTAATAGTACGAACATTTTCAATAATTCCCGCCTCACATAGGCAGTTATATAACAGTTTATTATCTATGTAGTCTGGAATTTTATTTTTAACCTCAGCGATCATTAAGCCCATAGTTTCGAAAATATTCACCGCAGATCTCGCTGAAGAGCTACGAAGCGATGTTCTTCAATAACCGTTATAAATCTCTGCTTAAAATACGAAGAACAATGGGTGAATTACATCCAATAAGTCTTACATTTGCATGTGTCATAGATGTGCTGCATCTGCATTCAAACTGCAGCACAATGCGAGCCTACCGCATTTCACCAAAACTTCTGCACCAACAAAGATATTAATCAAATTCAATTCTGGATTGATGCGCTTATTATTCTAACTAGCATTGTCGCTTTCAAAGCACGCAGACACTAGCTCCCATTATCCATTCACAAATGCTGCTGTTCGTTCAATATTCAAGAGGCCAATTTGTGTTCCTTAAATAGTATGATGGCACGCTATTTGAATCAGTAATCTCAGTTGATGACTGTCATTTACCTTACCAGAATTCCATGCAGAAATACAGCTTGAAAAATACTAGATATTTAAAATTCAATGGTAGAGAATCAATCTTTCAACAACGAAATTTTTTCAACAAACAAGATTTTTTTTTGGTTTGTGTGTGAGTCATGACAAAATCGCATCTAAGAAGTATGTCATTTAAATTCGAAGTATCGCACTTATGAATAGTTATAAAAATTATGCTTGTGAGGTGTTATCTCCTTAATTATGCTTGTGAGGTGTTATCTCCTTCCCCCATACTCGCTCTCGTAGTGCAAATAATTAACATGTCCGACTATATATTGGAAGATCATTGATTAGATTGCTTTATAAAAATCATCTTATGGAACATACTTTCGTACCACGTTTCCAGCTGCGAAATCAAGTCTCATGCTACGACTCACGCAAGCCGTGATATGAAGAATAAACCTCAAAATCCCAACTGATTTTCCATGTTCCATGCTATGGAAGGTCTTACATTCTCTATAGTGGCACCCGAACTAAAATATGGTGAATGATAGCAGGTCCCCATCTATACTGTAGCTTGATTCTTGGCACTTTAGCAGCTGAGCAAGGTGCTTCGGTAGTTAAACCATGGAAAGTAGTCCTGGAAGGTTTGCAAATATAACCCTGATTTTTGTTGTTTGACTTCTAAATTAATTTTTATTTGATGTTAAAAGTAAAGTTCCTACCTAATTATGATCGAAAGGTATAATATGTAGCTACGATAGTTATGATATATTTCTTCTCAGTCGCTCTTTAAGCGGGGAAGTATGTAAGGAATTATCGCAAATCTTGTGAATGCAGGCGTCAAGTAAATGATTGACAAACCAAGCTAGTAGTTAGAAGATACGTTGTTCGAATCACATGATGGTACAGATGAGTTTTATGTTGCTTCGAAATTCTAATGGTTTATATATGTTATGATTTTGGTATTTGTAATTTTAATCTGAAACGTGCACATGGTACACTTTTTTTAAGCAAGGAGAAGAATTTAATGTAGATGGAAATGTATGAAAGCAAATGTATATAAAAATTTTTCATTTCACTCAACAAAACGTAAACATCTAAAATGTTCTCGTGTTTTTAATTCTTTTTTTAGACGCTAACGTAAGATTACTAAGATTACCTCACATTTCAAAGGGTTCACATTTCATTTTTAAAAGTGTTTCACAGAAAAAAAGAATTTGCGTCTAAGAATACATATTCACATATATCAGCTTAATATGTCGAAAGCATTTTTCAGGAATAGTGGTTTAAAAATTATCCATATTGCTTGCCTAGAAATAGAATTAAGTAGATAAGTTTTGCTTTAATAAAAAATGCTATGATTTAAAATGTAAGAGCGTCTTAATGCAGGCTAAGAGAGTAATTTTAGTACTCACTTTAATAATTAAAAACTTTAAATATTTTCAACTAAATGATACATTTAGGTCGATATGGACAATAATGATGTTTTAAAAAATCAGAAATTATGTCACATAACTTGAATATATATTATAAATGACATTCACTACTTCTCAAAATTATTCCTTTTTACTCATTTCCTCTTTTAAACTTTTTTTTACTGATGACGAGATAGAATTCAGAATACTTTTTCTTGCACATATAAGATGTTTTAGTTCCGTTCTTGTTAATGTAAATTCATTTCCAACATATCAGCGAGAAGAAAATTTAGACTGATATTTAAATTTCGCGAGGAAAATGCATTCAGGTAGCAGATCATAAAAGTTTTCGCAAGTTGCAGCAAATGTGGGTCTTTAGTAACAGGCTGTTGATTATTATTCCGTTGGAAGAATCGGTACCTATGGAGTCAATATGCTGAGGTAAACGGCGATAAATCATATACTTTTGTAGAAATTAAACTTTTCATAAGCATATTATTATGAATGTCGTTGAACTGTAAGTCAACAAGCCATCAGTAACTAAATCTAAGTATATTTAGATACTAAGACTGATAGATTAAATAACAAATAACAAAATAAATAAAAGAAAGCGATACAGTGCTTAGTCTTGAGTTCAAGAAAGCCGAAGAGAATATGTAAAAATTTTTTTTAAGACCAAAAATGTGGCATAAATGTTTAATTTCTTTAAGGGACAAAATTTATTAATAGTAAGTGAATTGCCTGATGTGATGAAGATGCCATTTTTTTAATTAAGTATTGTTCGCAATGCAGTATGAGATTTTATAGCATACAAATTAAAAAGAATAACCAAATTATACTTCATTTAATTAAAGAATTTATTTGGCTAATATATTAAATAATTAGTGTATTAAGCAGGAAAAAAGTAATATTTTATTTTATTCGTTAAGCAGAAACATGTGTGGAAATTTTATTTTTCAACTGTTTAATGCTACTCGAACAAACCTTTTTGATATCCCAAAATTAAGTCTAAAAATTTAAATGTATATCTGAACCAGTAACTGAAAGCTCGCCACTGGCTTATTGATTAAAACAGATAACATATTTTCTTTGGATGCTGGTTACTAAAAGACAGGATTTTAAACTCTTCAACGCAATTTCTTTTTTACTTTTACATAATTTTTTAATTTTTGATTTAATTAATTCAGAAATCTAAAGTAGCATAAAATAAATGGTGATTTTTTGCCGCCTGTACGAAGTTATGAAAGGGATTGGTTATTCAAAGACGTATAACAATCAAACAGCAATGCAGAATCAAAAAACAAAACCGTCGTACACAGAACACGAGAAATGAAGGAGTAACATATAAGTGAAGAGCATTATTATATTCATCAAAATGTACAATTGTTACGTTAATAGACGTCACAAAAGGTGTTTGAAGTTTTGGGAACTAGCTGCAAGACAAGCCCGACAACTATATCGCATGAAATCGCGGCCATTTTGAAAATTTCCAGGCGTCTATCAAATGAGCACGACTGTTAAATAGATGCGTGCGACAAGATTTTGCTCACTGTCCACGAGTATAACGCACACTAGAACATTCATGCGACCTCAGCAAAGTTGTCGCAATTAATTGTTTTCAAAAGTCACTGATGAAAGGGGCTGGAAATCATGATGATCTGACCACATATCAATGACTTAGTAACTGCTGGATCTATTGATCATTAAACAGTTCAGACAAAACTTTCTCCAACAAATCTTTTATCACCATCTGTCCTATCAAACAGGAAAGAGATAGGAGCCTATTAAATGGTCCTCCACAGTGCAGGGCGAAATACTGAGGTCAAACCGATACTATGCTGCGTATGCTTGGTTTACATAAAGATTTATAGTACTTATACACGAAAGTCATGTGCATTATAACAACCTGCGCTGGAAAGGTGATTCATCTGAGGGAAGCCGAAAAACGGGGAGCCCACATTGTTCTGTAGATACAAATGAGTAAAAGCAATCCTCTGTCGATAATCATATCTGCATCCCTTGCTCATTGTATAGGCGTAATTGATTCAAAATCAGGAACTTCAAGGCTGTCGGCTGAAAATAAAAATAAACAAAGCTAGTAAAAATTGTTCATGTACTAACACGTGGAGTGTCTTCTCCATGTCGAAGTACCACCGCTCCGACTTCAGGCTGTACAGTTCGTCCCTGATTCCTAGCATATCTTTCGGAGGTACCTGTTTCACATAATGCTTGACGCAACCGTCGAAATGTCCGACGGTACGGAATACGGCTGATCGAATAGCACTCTATGTGCAGAGTGGCATGCCTATTACATTTAGCAGCTTATGTTACTAGATGTATATGTACTAACTCCGCATATGTGGAACTTCTGTGCTGTTACTTCTGCGGGTGGTTGTCCAATGACGATTTTCTTGCCAGAACGCCTAACCGATTCCCCTACAACTCTGTTTATCGTGTCATGGTTGTATTGCTAACCCTGCTTTATTCGATCTCGACATAAACATTGTAAGCCGACAAGCATATTACTTATATTTATATTTAGCTCGGTTCTTAATATATCGTCATATATCAATAATTTCCCATCAAGCAAAGTTTAGCAAATATGAATTTTAAATACAGTAATTGAAAAACAATTTGTTACATAACATAGATTAACGTTATAAGGTGATTCTCTCGCCCTCTTTGAATGCCTTCGTGATGTAGGGGTCAGCACGCTCGGCGCGTATTCCAGAGGTCCGTAGTTCGAGTCCCGGAGAGGGCATTGCTCATTTTTCACATCACCTGCTTAAAAAAAACCTAACGTCTCTACAATGGCGCCCGAACTAAAATGTGGTGAATGATGATTCTTCACCACCAAGATTTGGCGATTGGGGGGGCCCTATTCTCCAGTCGCCTTTTAAAAGGAGGAGTATATAAGGTGTTTCTCTCGCCTTCTTAGCATGCCTGCGTGGTGTAGTACTGAGTACGCTCGGCGCGTATTCGAGAGGTCCGTGGTTCGAGTCCCGACGAGGACATTGCTCATTTTTCACATCTCCTGCTTCAAAAGAATCCTGATGTTTCTACAACATTTAAATCTATATAAACGTGATGTCTGATATATACTGCTTAATATACGCTCGTGTATAACTAATCAGATATTTAACAGATTCAAAGATACAGTATTTAGTTTCTTATTTATGTCCTTAGTTTAATTATGATTATATTAATCTGAAGTATGTTTAGTCATCAAACCTTATTCAATATCACATATAACACTTTTCAATTTTATTATTATTTTTATTTTTTTAATTTATAGAGAAAAGAAAATAGAACCGCAACATACGTTGAATAACTGCAGTAACTTCGCTTTGGTTTGTAATAAAGATCACAATTTTTACCCGTTAAATAATAATTTATCTTTTTTTTTCTAAAAGCTGTGAATTATTCTTGAGCGTATTAGTTAATTTTAATCGAAGCATTGTGTTGTGATTGATTATTTTTTAATATATTATACTTTTAAACGAAAAAGGATGATAAATGAAAGGCTGAAACACTTCAGTAAATATGAATTTGGTCTACTATAAAAGGCAATTTTTTTCGAACTTTATAATTTTTGGGTGAGCTACAGACCACGTAATTCGTATAATTAAATGTATATTATGCATGTAAAATCAAGATGGTTCTAACCAGTGTTTCATAACAATCAAATACAAATTAAAGTGAAATTTATTCTCTAGTGAAAAGGAGAAAATTATCAAATTACTTTTTCCAGATTAAATAAACAATAACAGTATCAAACTGTTACCAGTTTTCCAAATTGTTGTAATCGAATCCGAAATATTCACTCATGCTAAAATAAAGAGCTGATTTAATTTATGAATTTTTTATAAGTTCAGCTTAAATAGAAGCAGTTCCAATTAATGCATAAATTTGAGGCTTCTCGAACATATTTAAGAGTATTAATTTAAAACCCATTGAAATAAAACCGTTTGGTACAAAATCTTTTACCTTCAGAATCGTTTATTTCTTTCCTTGTTTAAAGGGACTTCAAAAAGATAAAATCATATTTTGAAGCCAATGCTTCGAATTTCATGCTAACATTTTATTTCATTTAGCATTTGATCAAAGATATTGGACAATGATTTGACTTGATTTTAATCTGTTTTGTTCCTTCAACCAAAGATTCAATTTCAAAAAACTTTTTTTTTAATCTTTTGTATACTTTTTCGGATTTATTTGTTTCCTCTCCATTCCCTTTTGTGCATGACCTTCTGTAAAGATTAAAAAACAACAATCTCGATCTCGACTGGAAATCATTTGTTAAAAATTTATAGTGAAGAAAAGGAGCTTGTTAAAGTCTATATACATACGAAAGCGTGGTGATAAAAAGCCAAAATTTTAATCTCGAATTTTAATTGTGTAAAAAAGGCAGGCTTTAGGAGAAGCTTCTCTTATTTATTTGCATTAGCGTAATCCAAAATGCACTGTGAACATTTTTTTTTCAAAAATGACATTTATCTTTAAAGGCCATGTTACTTGCTCACCGTTTCAAGGCAAATACTATAAATAAGCTTGTTTGATATACATATAAAAAAGTTCTAAAATAAAAATTATTCAAGCAAAAGAAAGTCTGTGAGATTATTTAAATGCATAATAGAATTTTTTTAGTTCGTTAAAATCAATTCTTATATTTTTTCTTTACACAAATAAATTAGTATAATTATTTAAAAAATATTTATGAGTGTTTTATTTTTTACCTCCTCGTGAAAAGTAACGTACTGCTAACGAAAGATTTCGTGTATCATAATTCAACGAAAATATCCATTTTGACCATTTTCGTATCCACTTGAACGATGTTTTGGGTGACATCCGTACGTATAAACATAATAAAGGACTATTTTTTCGAAAAAAGATTGCAAAATTTTTCGTGACGTCTGTAAGCGCTTATATATGTATGTTTTTCATATAACTGAAAAATGATAGCTATAGAACGTTGATATTTTGTTAGTGGTGTATATATATATATATATACACTTTACCTCTAACCCGGATCGGTGAGCTCTGTTTTTGTTCCTTACATTTCAGTAAATTATGCATTTTTTTCCCATTAAAAATGTCCGAATTATGTTGTTATTAAATACCGGGTACGGTTTTTATGCCTTTATTTGATCTGCATGTAATAGTTGTAGAATTATAAACAATTTAAAAGTGTAAGTGCCCCTAGGCCTATTATGGAAGCAGTTGTTTGCATTTGAATGTCTTGTTGTTATATTGTGAGTTAAGTCCTTTGGTATAGTAACTGTAGTGTCTTTTTGCAGAATGAGGCCAAAAGTTGACTTTAATTTTTTTACACCTCAGATTTTGTCTTTTTGCCTTTTGTTTTGAGGAAACACGTACAATCTCCCCATACATCACAAATATACTAACAGTGATTTTAGGAGGGATCGTATATATTTAGACAAAATGCTTGTACTACCCGTTGGCGAATTATTTTTTTTGGCTTAGAAACTCTAATTTTAACTGCAAAATTTGTTTTCCTTGTTTTTAACTGTATTTAATATTCAGCGTTTTTGTTATTTTACAATTTTTAATGAAGATATTTTGAGCTTTTATGTATTTTTGCTTTCCCGCAAAGTCAGAACTGAAATGGTTTAATGAGAAGTGTATCCCTAATAAAATCTCGAGAAAATAAGTTTAAATGAAAAGCATCAAAAATGTGTATGATTTAATATTCCCTACAGGAAGTTGTATGGTTTCGACATCAGATTGTTTTAGTGCTGGTATTCTTTGCCTCGAATTTCACGTTAATATTTTTTCTTAGTGTTCAAAATGAGTTTGTATTTAATAGTAACCCGCGAATCCTTATGAATGGCGCCATAGCAGTTAAAAGCCAAGACTGCGTAGCTGTGTAATCATAATCTGCAGGCTGTTAGTATCTTCTTTGTTGAAGCCATAAATTAAAACTAATTAATTTTTCGTAAGTAGACTTTAATCAGTCTCTTTCAAAGAAATCCAAACGCTTTTAAGCTGAATGTATTATTATTTTTTTTTTCTATTGTAAGTAAATTCTGCTAGTAGAAGAGGATAAGGTATCAAAGCCGAAATTTAGCCTATATATGTTAAGAACTCAAGCTAACAGCGACAGCCCAGCTAACAGTTTTAACATTTAGCTTGATGTTAGAACTCAAGCTACAGCTAAGTTTAACCCTTTTCTATTATCACTATGGTATATTACGCTCCTCTATCAGGGTATTTAACATTTCACGCCAAGCGGTCTGCAAAGTTTTACCTAATCATGGTATGCAAGATATCTCATTTATTCTAAAAGTGTGCAAGCTGCCAGTTATTTTGGGATACAGCTATTTAACGTCTGATAGAATCTTTAATTTATATATCAAACTTGAATGAAACGCTGTTTAATGTTGCTCGTGTTTATATACCCGTATTTACAGTTAACTGATTTTTGCTTTAACGGAGCCTTGCTTTCCCATCAGCTAGTTAAGTTGTAGGATTATTATAATTTTAATAACAGCTTTAATATCACTTCACCGCTCAGTTTCCTCACCAGAATGCAAATCAGTTAGAATAGCATTTAAGTTCAAGTGTTTTGGATTGTCAGACAGAGCGTGTTTTACCTCTCGAGGCCACGTTGCTAGGTTGGCCAGCTCTGATAAGATTGTAATTCTTCAGCTTTGCGTGGTTGCTGACGATTTTTAATTATTACACCGGTGAGATGTTTTGAGTCATTTTGTGTTAAATTATTTGTGAAGGTTTTGGCTACTAGACATACTTTTAAATTTAAATTTGTCTGTTACTTTAATGTTATCGCCATAAGTCGTTATTTTATTAAGCACGACACGTACATTTATGTTTTGTTTTAATAAAACTTTCCAAGGCTATGCTGTTACTTCAGACTAAGTGATAACGCTCCAAGTTTTTTAGGAGTTTGATACTAGTTAATGGTATCAAAGCAAGTCAAACTCGATAACTTATTGGTTATTTAAGAGTTATGTTGTTGAGTTCCATTATTTACTAATTTTCCTTCTTAGTTTTGAACGGAATGCCCAGCTTATAGGTAGTTATGTTTTACCGTTGATGATATAACTTATATAGTTAATACACACAAATATAAATGACAAAAAATATTTATTTGCCTGTATTGTTTATAGAATTATACTAACTAAAACTGGTACAACTGCTTAATCGTGCTCTGTCATAGAAGTTCAGACACCTTTATAAAATTGGTTTATATCAGCCGGTATTTACCAGAAACTGAAATTTTCACAGCGTTTCAACGGCTTAAGGGTGCAGTTACGTTAACGAAGGATATTTGAAAGCTAAATGCGGAATGACAGTTGATGCTGGGCAATATTCCTAAAGTTAAAGACATGTTAATAAGAGATATCCCTATGTAATGAATTTCGTTTATTGTATTAATTAGTACTAATGGTGCTGAATCATCTAAGAAGACTTGTATTCTCAAGTTAAGAAGGGATCTTCATAAATTCCCGGCGCATTTAGAATAAAACATAGTAATTAAGGGTATACCTTAAAGTACATCTTTAAAGATACTTTAAAGATGTACTTATCCAAGTAACAAAAAGCATTCAATCTTATAAAGGAGATGTGTATTTAGAATAAGCACATTATATTTGTCAGGACTGAGTGTTCGGTGCATATTCTTGGCAAACATCTTCGTGAACTCCTTAAATCCTGATCTGGAAGAGGGAGCTGAGCTGAATGCAGCTATGTTCTGTGGTAGAAAATTGTGATTAAGTTGTAGAAGAACTGCACTTTAAAGGGATTTAAAATCCTCTTTTATTACACCACAATTATTTACAACCACTTCCCAACTCGGGAGGGATACAGAAAATAACGACGGCCACTTGGGCCTAAACTGAGCAATCAGATAATTTAAACTAAAGCTAAATAGAAATTAAATAGTTGTTGCTCACAGAGCTATGACCGCGAGGTTAGCCTCTAAACTAAACGGTGTGTAGCAAGATTTAACTAATACTGACGCACTTAGAATTATTTCAATAAGCAATCACGTAACAGCGCTACGGCTTAGAATTTAAATACTAGCTAGTCAGGCGAACGTTGATTAGAGTAACAGTGGTCTGAGACTAAAAGCTCTATCACACTGAAAGATTTCTACCTTTCGTTTAAATACTACTTGGCTCCACTTCAAATTAGCATAAAGCTGAAACGCGCGCTTATTCTAACGGGAAGTTGAAATGAGAAGGGATAGAAAGAGTAAAATTAAAATAAAACTTTGTTAGTTTAACTAAAACCTTACATATTTTACTAGTAGTACATAAAAGAACCAAACTTTTAAAGGCAGGATGGCTTCCTTGGCTTGAATGAAATGCTCCATCTGCTCAAGGGCAACACCAGCACAAAAATCGAGTACCAATACGACTTCTCTAATAGATAATCGTTAGTTTATAGTCTCAGTCTGTTCGAAAGGAGGCACTTTTACTAAGAACTCAAATAAGTGAGCAGAAGACACTTATTGTGCTTACAAAACCGGCCAGAATTATGACGTAACTCAAGGAAAGAATGTAAAATTAAACTAAGCTAAACTGCATGTTAACCAAAGGCTCTGTAGAAATGATTAAAGCTCAAGTTGGCTTAGACCCATACCGGCGTGACAAACTTTATCGCAATACCTAAGACAGAATGCTAACGTAGAATTTCAACTACTAATGTGACCTTTAGCAAGCGGCACACGCTCTGACAAAGATGTCTATAACCTCCCTTTAGATACCATCTCTTTATACTGCATCCGAATACGCGCGAACTAAAATTAGTATTCTGGCAGGAAAAAAGAAAGAGTGAAATAACAGTGTAGATTCGGAGCGTAAAATAACTGGTTAGATAAAATAAATAAATGTCTTGCAAGCTTTCTTTCAAATTATGTGTCAAAATCCTTTACATCTCCTTATATAAGCATTAAATTTAATTTTCTGAACGAAGTTGAGATGAACAGAGTAGTAAACGGAACTGTTTTAATTCTCTTTATTTTTCTATTCGTTTCAGAGTGATTGATTAACTAACTTTACAAAGTGGCATTTAATGGATATAAGTTAAATTTAATCTTTTCATTTATAGCAAAGATCTTACCGTATTAAATAATTTCTAAAACGTTTAACAATAAAGAATACATCTAAAATAAGTAGCCATCATAATTCTTATATTTCAACGAATATCCAAAGTTAATAAAAATATTTCCTATCATGTTTATATGTTACATTTAACAGTATTTTGACATATGCTCGTTTCATGAGGAGCGGTTTCTTCTCACTATTTATTTTATGGTTTTTTGATATCAAACAGCCGACATGATACAGCATAAGTAAGAATACGTCTCACTAAAAGTAGTGAATTATGATGCAGCTAAAAATGTCTTATACACCGAATAACTAATACAATCACTCGTAACTTGGATATTCCCTCTGATACATCTGTTACTAAGCAAGCTAAAAGCACTCAGTTTCGGTTCGAAGACTGCTTGCTTCAATATCATAATTGGATTTTGATAAATTGATGCCCCTGTCTCTTCCTTTCTCTGTCAAGATGGAGGTCTGATCAACGAGATGGAGAGATTTTTACTTTCTGCAGTTAGTTTTAAGTATATTGGATTATACAGAATCAAATATAGATAAAAACAGACATAAAAGAATGCATGCATTTGGGAGATTATGAACGATTTAAATCAATCAGGTACAATGCTGTTTAGCCTTTGAGGCCTGTCTCAGCAAATAAGTTATTCTACTTTTTAAGCAATAAAATGGATCTGAATTATATTTCCCTCATTGTTTTATCACAAATATGTATAGACACAGTACAATGCAAAACAAATATTTTTTACATTTTTTAAGATTTTATACGTTGGGAATATGAATTGATGAGATTCTATACGTTCACTGAATTCTACAATGAAATTCTATGTATTGGGAGTATATAGTGATGAGATTCTATATATTTCTTGAGCTCTCTAATGAGATTCTATACATTTGCTGAGTTCTGTAATGAGATTCTATACATTGGGAAGTACATTAATGATATTCTATGCATGTTTTGATTTCTATAATGCGATTCCATGCGTTGGGAATACTTGAAGTTCTATATTCAGAAAAAGACAGATAATTTCTTTTAACGTTCAGTTGAGGAAGGTTTAAATTTTGATTCTAAGCACTTTTATAAATAAAGCTGCAGAGGAATATGAATGCTCTGACAAAGTTCTATATATCTGATCTATATATCTGACTTGAAGTTCTATATATCTGATCAAAAGTAAGAAGACATTTATTTATTTCATTTAAACAACAGCAGCGTTATAATTCAACCGTCGTAAACGCAACCTTGGCTGGCATTCTGCCAAAACACAAAGACTTGTCCAAAAGGGGCGTTATTGCTGGGACGTGAAAAGTCAAGTGAAAGTTTTCACTTCTCCGAAAAGATATAATTTATATGGTCGGTGGAAAGATAGTCTCCATCCCTCCACTCTGTTTTGAGAATACTTCGGTCCGAGTAGAACATGCGTGTTTGAGCTCGTAGTCGCGAATAAGGCGGTCGAACTATACTTACATTGAATTCGCAGGCACAGAAATATAAGACCTATTTTACATGTAACCCTTTGCCTTTATAAGAGCTTTTAATTTCTGTAACTTTATGTAATCTTATATTATTAAACTTCTCTGTAAATTGTACACTAAATAGAGTAAATATGCCGTATTCCGGCATGCAGTTGTTCGGCACATCCGATAATCCGGCGTTCTTTTCGCCGATATTTCTGTTGTAAGATGACGTCATATGCATTTCCTTCGGCAGTATTCAGAATCTGTTTGGCTTTTCATCTTTTCAGATATTTGCCATTTTCAGATAGTCATTTGCTTTAAATTCTGCGTTGATATCGCTTTTCTTATCTTTAGTCATATACAGAGTCATATATAGAGGGATTCCACAATTTCATAAAATTATTCATAATTGAATGAAACGGAAATATATGACTTTAATAATTTGCCGAAGGTTAAACAACAATTAATTAATTAATTAATAATCCAACTATTGCATCAACACGTTATTCAAAGCTGAATAAAAACGTAGGGTTTCTTTTGCGCATTTTGCTAGTTTTGTAAGCAGTGGATTATCAATTCAGTACAAATGGCGTAATTTTCACAAGTTCAATTTCTTGAAATATGTAAACAATATAACATTTCAAAATGAAATAGTGGAAATTGAGGACGAACGTCTTAAGCAAAATTCTATCAGAAAATATAGATGATCCAGCGTTCAACCATTGCGAGTTACGGAAACACACATTAAGTCTTCCTTCAAACAGTCCATTAATCATGCATTCAGAAAACGAAATTATTGAATAGATTAAAAAGAATAAATCATTCGTGAGTGAGTGATATTTCCAAAATAACGAACTATTAGCTATTAGGGGAAAGTTAATTGATGGTATCATAATATGAAGTGTAATTAACCCGCAGGTAGCTGTGATGAAGAAGAAAGTTCAACCAAGTTTGGAGTGTGGTGAGTGAGGCGTTAAGCATATTTGCAGAAAATCACTGGAATTGGCGAAATAATAAGTATTCTTATTTTACAGAATAATTTTTTAAGACCGGAATCTACGTTAGAAATATTGCAATTTTATTGGGAATGACTTCATGGAATACCAACTTCAAAGAAACCTCACTGGATGTAATTAAACCTCTCAAATTTAGTTACTAATAAGTGCTACTCATAGAATACTTATTTAATGAGCTTAATAAGTTTAATATAATATACATATATATATTTAATGAAAAAAAATATATATATATATGCAGTTTTTGTCTTTCAAAACATTATTTACGGCCAAAAAAATCATTTTACAGCTTAACCCGATAATGGGCGCACGTGACAACCGCGCATGTCCAAAATATCGAACTTACTACATTATCCGACCACTGCGGTGGTGAGAATGCTTTCATTTCCAACAAAGTGAAAAAATTCTAAAACAATATTAAAAAAAGTAAATAAACTAAGAAAATATGTGGGGTGCAAAGTTGATGGTAGACAGAAAGATTCGTTGTAGATGTAGCAGCAACGAGTACGTGAAAAGCTTCTGAAAAAAGGAGCTATGATGGTCTGAAAAAGCACAGTGTAGCAACACTATAACGAAAACTAATGAAGGTGGGGTTCGTGTTACAGATTTCTAATTTATATGCCACCGGTCACGGTCATGAGATAGCATGAGGTATGCGATTCAATCTACCTGGGATATCACTTTTGCAGAAAACATGCCTGTCTTTTGGGATCTGTTTTTTAGTGTTGTGAAAGATGGATTGCTGCCAATGGCTGTTATTATGAACACCTGTAACTTTAAGTTATGTAATACTGAAAACATTTATACATAATTCTGCTGTTAACATTCAAAGAAGATAAACATATTCGGGGGCACGCTGCGGTTCTGGAACAAGTACATTGCATTTTCAAATAAAAGAACTTAGAATAGAACTCATAAGAATTGGTTAACAATTTTCAATATACTGAATCATAAAAATGTTTATTTACATCTTAGTTAATTCTTAAAAGATGTTATACATTACGCGTATCAGCGAATCTATCTAAAGGAATTGAAGACTTTCATAAACATACAGTTGAAGGCAATTTTAAGAAATTACAAAGTTAAACGTGATGTCATATCCTGGCTTATGTGAAGAGGCTGATCTGATGTTTCCCTTTAGAGATCAAATTGCGGAAACGAAATGAATTGGCCTCACTCACAGAAAATTCCCAATGGATATTGCTAGAACAGCTTTATAATCGTATCCACAAAGGAATTGTGAAAAAATTGCCTTCGATGGGAATAGAGAAAGTCAACTCCGAGAAAGCTACTTTCGATAGAAATAAAGATAATAAGAATTGGGCAGAAGGAAAAGAAGTTTGCTAAAAGAGAATCAGGTGACGAATTTAGTTTATTTGTTCTAGTAAACATAAGTTCTAGCAAGTATTTATGCATGTGTTGCTATAAACATTATTAACGCTGAACAATAGTAAAATGTTTATGTCTAAAAAATCAATTGTTGGTAACTTCTGTATGATGAATATATTTATGACCCAGAAAATGGTTTATTAGTTTTTGTTTTGAAATTCCATGGGACTGCACATAGCTAAAGATTGCGAGAGTGTTCACGAATGTAGATGGCTATTTTTCGGTTGCAATTTTATTAGGTTGTGGGATTTATATTTAACTAACAAGTTAAGTTTAATTTTATGATTACTTTCCTATAAGCCTTCTTTTCCCCTAATTTTCAATGCCAGAATATTTCAATTTCGTAGCTCTCGTAAAGTAAATTCTATTGGATTGTTCTATTGATAAATTCTATTCTATTGCAAATTCTACCTGGAGGAAAAAAGGTCTAAATAGCGAGGTCTAGAAGAGAAAGTTTGAGAGTTTTTGCAAGCGCTGTATTTTTGTACCGTGAGCTTCTGTTCTGCACTTATTACTGGTTAACGTGACGTTAACTATTACTTTGTTGCCACTAGATATTTGACGCGGTTTAAGGAAACAGGATTATCTGAGCCCTGCACAGTAATTTTATTACTTGTTAATATCTTCAAATTTTTAGTTTAGCTCTTGTTATTTGAACTACCGCCCGAGGGAGGCGTAGTGTGTTAGCGTCAAGTCGACGCATTGTAAGTTTTAAAGAGTTAATAAAAGTTCTTTTTACCTTTCTCCTGTGCGATTTCTACACGTACTTCAGCTGTCACATCAGAAGATAGACAAGTGGGTCTTACAAAGTATAATTAAAATTAATGCTTTAGAGTAATTCATCTTGAGGTAAAGTAATCATGTTGCTTATTTTTATTATTTACCATTTATTGCGATATTTTATGACAAATAGTACTGTAGAGCCTATCAGCCAATTAATTAAGTGCGGAATTGCTTATTGAACAACTCTCATGAAAATAAGGCGTTTGCAATAAAACGTTGCGTATAAATAAAAGTTTAGTAAATTCTATTAAATAAATTTAATCCTATTCGCATTTTCATATTCGCATTATGATTCTACTAAAGAATAATTTGAAAACTTTTACAATCTAGGCTATGAAAAAAGTTATTTAACTTAGCCATGTTTGTTGAGAAATCCCACTGAAAACTTTGTAATGCAGATAGATAGATTGGATTAGACATTCCAAGAATTGTAAGGAAAATTGGGTTCTCACGCAAGCGTGCGTGATAAGCACATTGAACTGTATGGCATCATTAATATTTTTGTCAGTATTGTTATCTCAATATGCTAGTACTGCAGTGAAGGAAAACATTGTACTGCACTAGTATTATAGCGGCATCAGGTAGGTATGTATATATACTCCACTGCTGCGCCAGAATAAACCGTACTGCAGAAATGTACCATCTTTTTATAACAGCGTTTATTAGGAGAATTCATCATCATGTATAACTCAGTGAAGACGGATAGGGGTTAGTTACCCTGAGAACTGTACCGAGGGGTACGAGTTCTGATCAAGGAGAAGGCACGGATATCTGTAAATGAATAGAGTGTCTGTGACGCAAGCGGACATTTAAAATATACCGCGAGCCAAAAGTCTTCTCGAAAAATTGATGGTAAAGGAAGATGTGTAGGAGACACATGCAATGTTCAACGGGCAATTTCAGGTATAACTTAACAGCTGGCAAAGTCCAGCTAAACTTAACATCCTTTTGCAATCACAGGTTCTGGCTTCAAGTAACATGCATCTGTGTACTAACCATGGCGAAGCACTGGTTACCGATGCTGATTTTCATTGCGATGTATTCGAGGTAGAATCCCGGAGAAGGCATGGGTATTTATAAGTATAGAATGTTTGTACGGCATAGGGGCACTTATATTACTGGGGATCCGAAGGTCCTATCGAATGGTTGGCGTTAGGACGGAGTTGCACAGTCAGTGCTGTGAAATTATACTAACACTACCAGTGGGAAAATTTCTAGTGTCCCACCCACTTGTACATGCCATCTATAATTGTTTTCATACGGTACACATCAATGAGTCATTAACAGTATTGCAACCATGTATACATGTGTCTGCAATTGTATGCCGATCAGTTGCGGAAAAGTTTGCAGCGGATTGGCCACGGCAAATTTCCTGTCTCTTTTAGCATAATAGATGAAAATTCACAATTGAATGCTTTAACCGCATAGTTGAGCCCTCCCCCTCCATTGACCTTTTCTATCGTCCCCGGGGTCGAAGCTAGAAAACCGTAAAGCTACTAGCTAGGATTTATACTTAGGCATTCCCGGCCAAGGTGGTATATAAGCAGTCTTCACAGGCCTAGAACCTCCGCTTATTCGGAGGATGGTTCAGGTTCGGTGGGGACCATATGGTATTGTCTTGTCTGCCTCTTGGTTGTGGGGTTGCAACATGGTTGGATATGAGGCTTTCCTTGGGAGTTTGTTTCTATTTGGTCCTCTGCTGGGAGACTGACAGGATGGATGAAACAGCCTTACGAATGTGTGTGTTGCAACCGGAGTGGTGCCTAGAAGGAAAGTTGTTATTGTTTCTATTTTACTCTGAGCGTTCCTTTCTTCAAGCTTTCTATAAAGCCCGGAGGGAACCGCGGGTTGCTCCCGCTTGAATTGACTCCCTGCGATGGGACGCAGTTTCTGAAAGGTGTTAACCAGGGCAAAGATTTCGCCTCTGGTGGTCTGTCTTTTTATGTAAAGGCAGCTCTTACAGGACAAGTTTTCTGACGTGTGAATGTATTTTGAACTACTGAGAAACCTTAAATAGGCTCCTAAGTATTTTTTCCAAATAGATCAGGTATCCTTTCAATGAAGTACACTAAAATAGTAAAGCACATTCAGCTGATAGTTAAAAGATAAGAATTTCGAATCCCAGTAAGAGGCGCTTTAGTTTTTCATGTTTCCTAGGCCAAAAGCTTAATGAGTCCCTGCAATAGTGCTCTTCTCCAATCGGCCTTTAAATGAAGGAAATTTAAGACATATTCGCATTTCCTCATACATGCTACCGGGGCACCAAGGTTTAGCGCAATCTGTTGTCGCTTAGAAGATCCATGGGTCCAATGTCGACGAGGAAACAGTTGATTTCTAACATTTCTTAGGCCGAAAAATCTAATAGGCTTTTTAGAAAATTTTTATTGATATTAAAAACATAATACGATTACTCAATGACGAAAGTCGTAAAACGCAATAGCACGCTCTGGAAACAGTTTTTATATGCACATTGTAGTGTTTAGAAAATTGCGCGACTACAGCAGCAGAACTTAACTCTTCCCTTGTGAAAACATGTGCAATCACTGATTCGATCTTGGGCACTGATATTTACTCGGAGTAGGGAAATATTTGCAAATTATTTCAAACAAGGAAATATTAATTAACTATTTCCAGGAATGCTAACGATTCCGAAAATAAGCTATTACACAAGATATCTGACATTTTCTTTTATCGTTTTTTACATGAATTCCACTCGCATGTCAACTGGTTAATTTAAACGCAAAATAAACATCATTCACCCATTTCCCATCCAATAGTTTGCATCATAAGAAATACTTACTGAAATTCAGTCATAATGAAGATATAAAAATAAGATGAATTTGCACTTTATTTTTAATAAAAGATGAAGAAGAAGAAAATTATAAAGAATGAATAATAAAAGAAAACTAAAATGAGACTTTTAAATGTGTAGCAAAACTTCAAAAGACAAATGTCCAAAATAATACCTCAGCCATTTTGCAAATTTTCTTTATTTTACTTTATGTCAGTTTGATTTAATGATTTTAGCGCTATTGCTTCGTGAAATATTTTCCCAGACGCAATTTTTCTCTTTCGTTTCTCATGAAACAAATTTATCTAAATGTCATAGATGCATGTTAGTTTGCCTAGACATGCCTCATCTGTATATAAAATATTCATAATTTTTTCCCTTTTTATCTTGTTTCATAATTGTTTTAAAAATTTTTATTAAAAATTTAAAATCTGAAATATTCAATTAGATTTTTGCAGCTCCAAATATTTCTCGCTTTTATGACTTCCCTGATTTTTAACCTTAATACATTTCATAATTTAGTGATAATTGGTCAAAGAAATTATCAAAGTTCTAATCAAAACGGAACAGTTGAAACAAAACAAAACGAAAAAAAAAACTTGTCTGGTAAAAATTATTTTCTTAAATTTGAGAAATGAACTTTTTACTGCACTTAAATTCTTACAGTTTTGGTTTGATTTATTTAATAATGGTAAAGCACTCAAGGGCAAAGCACTTCAACGGCTATCTGCCTAAGAGAAGGGACAGCTTCGTTAGAGCTTTGTCTAAGGGAAATGGGCTCGTGTACACATTACACATGGGAAAAGCATGGTAAAACTCATGCAGTTAGGACGTTCGCTGAGATTCAAACCCCAGAGCGAACTATCAGTGGTGGGCTGCTCGGCCGCTAAGCCTTCGCCGTTTTATCAAGAAATTTGTTAAGCAATTTTATTTATGATTATTGATATTCACAAATACAGAAAACAATACCAGTTTTTGTGCAGTTGTATATGCTATTGAGAATGATTAGATTGTAAGCCCGTTATTCAAGGTATGTGTCAGTTTTTTAAACATCTGTGTACTAAGTTACTTACAACCCAATTTAAATTTCTAGATTACTGTTGAAAAAAATGCCATTTAAATTCCTTTCATATGAAAAATACTCCTGTTAGAACTATAAATTCCGACTTTTAAGTCATTTACATTACTTTCATGATGTAAATAACGTTCGTTAGAACTATGATTTTTCACTTGTTAATTTTAGACTTCACGTTCTCCAGCAGCAATGATGACAATAATTTGCTGGAAACCAAGCCAACAAATGTTCTTCGAAGGTTGTAGCAACATGTTCGATGCAAAAGTGAGACATGTACAATCTGAAGATGCCGCCCAACTGGTATAGTGGTTAGCGTCGCTGACTACTGCGTTGAAGGCTCGTGTTCGAATCCCGGAGAAGGCATGGATGTTTGTAAATTTATAGTGTCGGTGCTCTATGACGGCACTCAAAATATGCGGTGAGCCGAAAGTCTTCTAGTGTGGTTTGGTTAAAGGGGAGAGGGGTGGAAGACCTTCGGACTCGTCCCCTCGGGGTGTTCTCCATCAAAATTGGGGACGGAACTGAGTTAAATCGCACTGTCACCTGCAAGGAGCTTGAGGCTGTTGCCAACGACAAGCGTACCTTACGCTCCTTGCCCCGAAGAATTTCCGTGGGTTTATGTTAATGTCAGAGAAGTGAACAACAACAACATCAGAAACCTTTCAGTCAGCCTTATTACCTTTTTAATTTTTTATTGAACACAAATGGAGGTATTTGAAGTTAAGCTATCAAAATCATGTATTAACATAATTGACATTGATGAATATTTAATATAGCAAAGAAATAAAACGTTTTCTATAGGAATGATATGAAGCGAACATTTTGCGCGTACTCGTAGGATGTGTTTTCCCCAAATGATTTGTATAAGTAAGTTTTGCTTGCTGAATATTAGTTACACTTTAACAATATACATGAGTTCACAGCATATAACATATACATCTTTAAACGAAAATGCTTGGCTAAGAACTCGAAATGCATACCGCATTTAAGTCGAAATCGCTAAATCATAGTCACTTAATTTCGAATGGCAGAATTTATATTTTATCATAAAAAAGAGCTTTGTGTGAACAACTGAAAAAGTGCAGAAAATAAGTGCATCAATATTTCCAAGAATTAATGAATGATAATTTAAGAATGTATGATAGAAAGTTCATAAGAACTTTTGGAAATTCCTGTTCATGATTTACGATATGCAGACTAAAATATTGTAATTGGCAGGAAGATTAAGGAAAACAAATATGGAATTATTTGCTGAAAACAAAACCCACAAAGTTACAGTCTCAGACAATACAACGAGCCCAAATTTAAACACCCATAGAGGAACATTAGTGGTCATTTGGCTAAATATAAAATTCAGAACAAAATTAAAGCTTAAAATACTGATTTACAGATGTTCACACATTTTTGTAAACATTTTGACTTATGAATATAAATATTAATTTAAAAATATAAACGTGACTGGCATCAAACTGAAATGAGGATTACTTATCGTTTGCAGGATTAAAATATTATTTTCTTTAAAATGTCGCTGGAAAATAAACAATGGCTCGAAGTTTATATTTTTGCGCTGTCAGAAGAGAAAAACTCTTATTCATTTATTGAAAAATGATGTCAGAAGCATGGTTTCAGTATTTCTACACGTAAAATAAGTGACATAATTAATATGAAAGGAAAGTTAAAAATTTACATCTTACTGGAAAAAGGCAAAAAAGCATACCCAACAAAGGTACTTACAGCTCTTATTCGCATTTCATGTTTTAAAGGAAAATCCCCCCCCCAAAGAGCTATTCCAAAATCTTTAAATATCTTTGTAGGAACTGTGATCAAAATAATAAAATCTGATTTATAGATAATCAGAACAAAATACGTTCATAGCCTAACGCCGTAACATGTTTCTCAGCGTAACGCTATGTGCAGATTGCTGTAAGAAATTTATTTGACAGGTGAAAAATGGAAATTTACAGTTACAATTGATGAAGCTTGGATATGCTTATCTGACTGCAATAGAAATAGATCGATTTGGTACCGAAAAAGAGGAGGACAAGATTTTATATATGGGTTCAGAGAAAGCAAGGAAAGTTTATCTAAGGGTTTTATGGTTGTTACTGGATTCTCTTATAATGGAAAACTTAAAATATGGAAAGTAGAAAAATGTCGAAATTAATTCAGGTAATAGGTTTTAACACCTATTTTGAAAGAAGAAATTCCATCTCTTTATCTAAACAATTTTCACTGTGTTAAGTTCCATCAGGATAAGACTTCCCACGATACCTCTAAACTTATACTATTTTTTGAAAAAATTAGAAATGAAACCAGAACTAAAGCTATTCCCTTTAAATGCATTCCGCCCAAATCCGCTGATGTGTCTCCTATGGATTACTGTGTATTTTAAAGCAAACTCTTTATAAGCGGCCTCTCAAAACATTGCTCAAAACATTGATAATCTGGAAGACTATCAAGGAGAGGAAAAAGATCAACCTTGCTGTTTTAAGAAAAGTACTTTTATCTTGAAAATCAAGATATAATATGATAGTTCAACAAAACGGCTATCAAAATGAACATATCAGAAAAAGAATTCTAAGGTTTGTTTATTGTTACAAAGATGTGTGAACACCTTCTGTATATTTCTAGAGAAATTTTCTAGGAAAGAAGTGATGGAAAAAAGTACTCACATACATCCGAAAGCAATTTGTTTATTGCAATGAAATTGATGCAGCTAGGAGAAAGAGCTCAGAATGTTTTAATCGTCTGAAAGATTGGCACGAAGACAACTTGATCTCCATAGATTTGCGTACCCGAGTCGTAGAGGGGAAAAAATTAAGTCATACAATATATGAATAACGCTTTTAGACATTTAGAATGATAGCGAAAATCGCCTAGATATAGCCCGAACTGCAAATGGCATTCAAATAGAGGTGTAAAAGTTTTTTGCGTTTTCTTCTCAGATATACGAATACGAATTAGGATACGAGTATTTTCATACGACACTGTTAAACCATGAATTTTTATCATGATTTTGTCATGATTACAATAAACGATTGCGAAAATAAAGGCCGGATAAGACCTTTTAAGTTATTGTCCCACATACAAAATTTCGACGGTTTGCTGCTAATCGTTTTTAAGTTATGCGAGATACATACATTCATATGTAGCTACGTACAGTCGCCATGATAAAAATCGCTTTTGAATATATTTTAAAACCATTTTACAATGCGTTTTGGAATAACGAGTTCTTTATTCTGTGCGTACATATAGACTTCATGCAAAAAAATCTTCGAAATAGATTCAAGAAGTAACAAAATGGATATTTCAATTGAAATAGGATGCTCGAAAAGGTGAATTATATGATAATATAGTGGTTATGACTGTACTTTTTTTAATTAGAATGAACTGCAAGCTGCCTGATCAAACACAATATTCTACAGTGGTATAGAAAGAGAAATCAGGAAAAATTAATGACACATAATTACCTATTTGTTTTCCAGAATACCAGTATTCAGTAGCAGATGAGGCGTAAATTGAAATCAGTCAGCTACACACAGCTATTATAAACAGTTGTTATTGTGCAATTTATATACCGTATTTATAAGCATACACATTTCCTTCGCTCATGTTTCCTCCCAGATTGTCAGTATATGGTTTAAAAAGTTTTGATTCATGGCAGCAATATAAAATGCATGCGCAAATAGGAAATTATTTCGTGTAAGCAAAAAGAGGAGTTATTTTGAAATTGATAATTCCTTTGAGACGCATAATATAGAAATACTGCTGTTTCTTTAAGTGTGCTTTTTGATGTATTATGTTTATCCTTTACCCCATCTCGTTAGAAATAGTATACACCACATATTATGTCTCTTCTCGCTTTTTAAGAGGCGAAATTAGTAGGAGAAAAGGCGAATACGCCAGTAAATACCATATATGGTTATTACCTCTGAGGTTTATTTATTATTTAAGCACTCTAATTATCCAGTACAGTGAGATAATTATGCTTCTTCCTCTATTTTGGCAATTTAATTTATTAAAATACACTGTCACAAAACTCTATTAAATTTTAGAACATAAATATAGTAAAAAAGAGGATCACCTTTTCGAGTAAAAATAGTAGTTAAAAGAGCAATATAGTAATAAGTAATAAAAAGAATCTATTATTATTTCACATTTTGTCCAGCAGTATTGCACCATTACTTAGAGAAACTGAAATTATTGTTATTGATATTTTCCATTAGTATTACTTCTGTACATCGTTTCATTTGTGATTACACTGTTCATATTTGAAGTACTTTACTAAGTTTACAGCACTATATTATTTAAATATTTTTGCATACACCATTTATTTTTTCAATTTCGCCAATCCTTCTTATGGCATTTATTAAAATGCTTAACTGCATTACTAAAACACTTCGAAAAATATTTACTAAATACTTATTTTATTTGTTTATTTATTTTCTGTAAAA
The DNA here is from genome assembly GCA_000611955.2 of Stegodyphus mimosarum. Lineage (NCBI taxonomy): Eukaryota > Metazoa > Arthropoda > Arachnida > Araneae > Eresidae > Stegodyphus > Stegodyphus mimosarum. The sequence goes on from KK114718.1 coordinate 323,844, forward strand.
TTAACATTTTCGCTGAAAGCTTAAACAAGTTACTACGAGATTGTTTTTGAAAAATAACTACATGAATCATTAAATTTATTAAATAAATGTAGTTACACATAACTCTACATTGCGATGTATAACTATATTAGCACAAAATTACTCGAAATACAGTTTGGAGTTTCTATCACAAATTTTAGTCATATTATTGTATTATAAACCTTAAACTTCAGATGAGGTCACGAAGACTGTATTACAGTAGCGCATCCAGGAATATTCATTTCGTGAGAAAATGGAAAATATGAGATACTAAAGCACGCAGATGTTATGCCTTATGTTTTAAATCTCAGAGGAGTAAACAAGATAGCGAAACATTTCGCAAAATGTTAAGAACATCTGCGAATGCAGGAACGTACATCAAAGTGAGACACCTAACCTAATTTCGTAACTAGGTACAGAAGTCTCACTATAACAAACCCAAGGAGTACGTCGCCTTTCTTCTCTTTTATATTAATGTGTTTCCCAAATTCTTAATGCATTTATGTGTTGTGAAAATATACGAAAATAAAAGAATAACTGATTTCACAGAGTTTTACTTTTGCAGAATGCAAACATAGGAATTTCAGATGCGAGAGACTGAATTAAAGTTACTAGGGGAGAGCAGTAAAAAGGCTTAATATTGTTTTGTTTTATAGTCATATACATCAAGTTCGTTAAAACAGAATTAAGCAATTTTAGCGATGTCTACAAATATAATTAAATGACGCTAAAACGTGTAGGCCAAAATTAGACTGACAAAGGAAATTTTTTATAATGTTGATCTCTCTAAAATGCACTTTTAAGCTTGAACTAAGTAAATGAATATATACCTCACCTCATTTAGAAATTTCATCAATATTACTACAAGATTTTCTTATAAATGGCTAGTAACAGAAGAAAAAGCTAATAACAAATGTGCGGCATAATTAAAAGTTTACAAATTAAAAAAAAAGTTATTGTGAGTTCATTTAGATTAACACGCAGTACTTGTTTGTGGACAGTTAAATAATGTTGATAATTATTCTATGCTTAATATGCCACATTTACTAAACAAATTAAAAGAATCTGTTCCTAATTATGAATAAAAATACACCAGAGTTTTTTTTGCATTTGTTTTATATCCAATATAATAATTTATCCATGGAAACCTGTTATTTCAACAGAATTATATCCGATTTTCACTAAATTTTAAATAACATTTTACCACTGAAATCACTGTCAAAATTGTAATATTTTCTAAAATTGAGTATATATACATATACCCAATTTATATTTGCTTCTTACAAATAGAGAGTATTTGTTAAATTCAAATTTCATTCCTTGGAGAATGGCGCAAGAAAATTTTTTTAAATTTAATTTAGCTTTGCTATTTTCTTGTGAAACATATAATATATATATATATATATATATTATATGTTTCACAAGAAAATAAAGCATAGTTAAATTAAGTGTAGTTAAATTAACTATTCTAAGAACATAGTTAAATTAAGTGTACGTATTTAAAACCATGAGAAAAGTAAATAAAAAATACATAATCTTAAAAATTAATCTCAAAACTTTTTTTTTAAAATTATCTCAAATCAAGTCTCAATTATAGCCCGAATTTTAGCTTTAAAAATCAAAAGTCTCAATTATAGCCCGAATTTTATGAAGATTTTTAATCTACTTTTCCAACTTTTCCTTAATTTTAGCCATTATGTATTTAAAGTTTTGATTGAACTTGTACAACTTGAGTTTTATTACACAAATTTCTATTAAATTTTTAAAAATTTTTAATTTAAAATTCATTCTAAAACATTTTACATCCTTAGCAGTTTGCACACCTATTTTCACAAACAGCAGTTTACAATTTTTTTACCATTTTACACATTTTTACAATGCCCCTATTTAGCAATATTTTTGCCCACAAAACAGAATTCTACATTTTACATTAAAGCTCACAGAGTAGGTTTTTTACAATACTCTAGCAGGTAGCAACTTTACACTCAGCTTTACATTAGCTCCCTCTATTTTTACATTTAACAGCAACAGACTACTCAACCTCACTTAGTTTAGCAAATACTAGTCCACTCACAGGAATTCAGGTGTGAAAGTAAGTTGATGATAAATAAGTTAAATTAGAACATGCAATTTACTGGCTTTTTAGTATTATTTTTATAGTTTGATATAATGTGTATAGTTTTTATGTTTATAGTTATTAGGTTTACATTCACAATTCGTATAGGGGAAATTTTCAATAGGCAAAAGTTTCTAAATTTTTGTTAACTTCAAAGTAAAGAGTTTCTAAATTACTTTTGTTTTGCTTTTAAATAATTTGGTTTTCTACCTATTGACTTTTAATCAGTATTCCTAGTCTTTTTACTTGCTTAATTTCTGAAAATTCTAACTGTTTAATTGTTTAAATTTCTTTTTGAGTATTTCACAACATTTTATTTTATTTTTTGTTTTGAATTTTTACCCTTGCCTATTTGGATGACGCAACACGAATTGAGTAATTGAAGAGTTAGGTTTGGAGGCAACTTTCCCTTGGTAAGTCTGTCTCCTGCCTGTTCAACAATTATTCACTTATGCTATTTAAAAAAAATTAGATTAATTTTTAGAATTATGTACTTTTTTATTTATTTTTCTCATGATTTTAAATACGTACACTTAATTTAACTATGCTCTTAGAATTAAAATGATATTCGCAAGGTACGAATACGTAGACCGAGGTATCTGGTACCAAGCGATCACCAACTGGTCCTGCAATTCCCTCATATTGCGAGAGCGTGGCAGCACAAATTTGGTTTTCCAGGTGGGACAACAAAGCCTACATTGGATTAATATCAGGCGAATTTGGAGGCCAAAAGAGATGACCCGAAAGTTACTGGAATGGTCCTCGAACCACTTCCGGTTCGACCCTTATGACAAGTGCATTATCCTGTTGGAAATACTGTTTTCATGAATGGGTGAACTGGTCTGCAAGGATGTTCACCTAGCGCACATACGTCAGGGATTGTCGTATGGGGATTATGAGTCCTAATGTACTCCATGAAAACATTCCCGCCATCGGCTTGTCTCCGTCCAAATGTGCATCCGGGAGCCACAGTTTCGTATAGCGTATCGAATCGTATCGCGTATAAATCGGCGTATTAGCACGTGTCCGTCGACGTGATGGACCAGAAAAAGTAATTCATCCGACAATGCAACTTTCTTCTATTCTTCTGATGTTTTTTGGCCCATTGCAGATGCAGATGGCGATGACGCGTCGTCAGTCAAGGAAGATGGTAGTAAAGTTTTAAAATAAAATAAACGTTAGTGAACTTAAAATCCTTACATGCTGATATACTACTTTCTTGAAAATTAGGCACATTTCATATTTTTCAAATTCTTGACTTTACTTTCTTTTCTTTTGTTTGATAGCATGGCGGTCGGTCCATTCACACTGGCGGTTCTGATTTTCTCCTGGCCTTAACTATGGCAAGATGCTGTCCTCGACGGTTATCCTCGAATATCTGTCTACCCTCTGTAGTGCACCTTGGACAAAGTTCTCCGAGATGCTGAATGAGTTCTTACATTCCTG
>KK114718.1:327533-347710 GCA_000611955.2 Stegodyphus mimosarum
TCCGAGCAAGTGTTCTGCGATAAGATGAAATGATAAATAGATTACTAATTTGCTGCTTAACAATTAATTACTAACTGCTGAATGAATACATAAATATATTTTCGCTATATAATAGCGAAGAAGTGTAAGGTAAGAATATCATTTAATATTATAAATCAGCAACACTTCAGTTTACAGAGTATAAGGATTTAGTCTTTTCATTATTTCGCTTTAAAAAACTCATTATATTTTAATTGCGAAAGTGAAAGTTTAAAAAACAAATTTTAGCACAAATTAATTTCCATGAAATTACAATGACTACCTAGATAATGTTCTTATGTCATACCCATAATATTGTACTTTAAATGTAAACATCTCCATTTCTCGATGAAACACATACTGAGCATTGAGCAAATAAACATGTATGCCTACACACCCTTTTCAGGCTATAATAATTTAATTAGCAATAATGAAATGCATATTTCTGTTACTTTTCCTATAATTAGGAGATTTTTTTTATTCTGTGCAAATAATCAATGAGTCGAGAATTTTTTGCTTCAGTAGCATATATGCTGCGTAACAAAAGCATTTTTAAAATGCTAAGAAAAACACCGTGTTACATATATTAAGTTTACGCTAAAATGCTACCTTACGTCCTTCATCTCCTCCATCATATATCTCGCTTAATATACAAGTAGTTTCATTTCTAAAGTTCAATTGAGAAACTGCAGCAGTCAGATGAACAGACAGCACTAATTTAAAGAGATGTCTCTGATATATGTGAAATAATGTTACTGCACAGCGTTATATTATGTTTGCTCTGTTGACAGTTATTATACAAAGGAAGAAAGATCATTATGCATAAGTTGTGAAAAGCTTGCATTTCAGGAGCATCGGTGAAATGGATGACTCCTGAATGCTTTCGCATTGAAGCATTGTATTTGAACAACATCGTTCGTTTGAATAAAGTATTGTGTTTAAATAAATTTCAGAATCTATTTGAAACGATAAACAACCTGAGTTGTAAGGAATAACTTTGAAATATGGAGCACAGAATTGAAATTTTCAACTTTTTCGTTTAATTTTACAAGTCAGAAAAGATGCTCGCTTTGTAATTATTCCATTTTAATACAATTCTCGTAAATAAGTAAGCTGTAGTGAGAAAGGCAAATTAATTTGCAGAACAATAAGGGACAAAATTCAAGTTAACAATTGTCTGGATGTTGATAATAAATATAAGTGAATGAATCAAACACAAAATTAATAATTGGAGAGTTCAATTAAGTTTTAGCGTTAGACAAATGAAAAATAAAGATTAGATTTATAAATCTCATGTTTCTTCTCGATATAGACTCTTTCATTCGTTGCGAGACACATATTTGCTTTAAACTCCTTTATAATTTTTCGGATTCAAAGAAAGACTGTGTAAAAATGTAAAAAAGCATGAATATTTTACGTTTTGTTGTTGATGGTGTTACGTATGCTCACTTGCCTGACAGCAACATCAGACCACAAAATTCCTTATAGCGCGAGATACGGCTGTCGCTGGCAACAGCCTTGAGCATCTTACAGGTCACAGGCGATTTAGCTCTGTTTCGCCCCCAATTTTGATGGAGAGCATCCCGGGGGGGGGGGGAAGACAGCTCCGAGGGTCTCCTACACCTTTCCCTTTCCACTAAGCCAGACGAGAGGACTTTCGGCTCGCCTCATATTTATAGTGCCGCCATGCAGACACCATACACTTAAAAACATCCATGCCTTCTCCGGTATTTGAGCCCGGGCCCTTCGGCGCAGCAGTCAGCGACGCTAACCACTATACCGGTTGGGTGGCATTTTGTGCTTTTATGCGGTCGACTCTCAAACGTTTAGATAAGTTAGGCACCCCGTTTGATACATCTGGTGGTGATAAATACGTAGCAGATAAGATATTTTAATATGCGATGCATTTAAGAAAATAAATTTCGTTTAACATAATAAAATGTTTACATTCAAAAGCTTAAAGAAATTAAATTTATGTAGATTCGTTATTTAAAACTTCGAATTGGATTACTTTGCCAAACATTAATGATAAAAATGCTGCTCAAATGAATGCAACACATTTATCCAACAAGCTAGTGAGCCTGAATTCGCGTAGCTGCATGATTTAACACGTCAATGCACTTAAGAATTATAAGACTTAATGTGATGAATTTTCAAGGAAAAAGTGTTTAGTGACATACGAAAGCAAAACTGACCTATGTAAACTGTAGGATGAGTTAAATTTAGTCTTACAAAGAATTTAGTTTTGAAACGAGTATTTTATAAAAGAAAAAATTATATTTTATAGAAAATTATTAAATAAATTGAAACTGAAATATGAAATTTTCCTAATTTCGAACTTGTCTTATATTCATGCAGTAAATTAAAGAAAAAGCGTGTTCACTCAACTGGAAAATGAAACTAGTATTAAAAATAAGTTAAATTCATTTGGTTTTCCAATGAGAGATCATATACGGCTTGAAATGTAGTTTTTATTCCTACTGTCAAAGGAATTATAAGTTAAATTACTGGGAGCAAAGTTTTTAGCATTCATTAAGCAATATTGCCAAACTTGGTAAAGTTACTAACTATAAGGCTCTAATACAATACTGGTTTTCCCAATAGTTTACAACACATAAGAATTAATTTCTAAAGAGCGTGTTACTAAAATGGATGATAATCAAAGGCGTATCGAATATCATGCTAGTTTATGTAAGGAGCAGCGGATTTAATTTTAAAATGATGCACGGTAAATTAATATTTAATTGAGCGATTTCTATAGCGGATAGTTAGGATTAATTCTTTAATATTATGTTGGTCAAATGGTTGCCGCAGTTGTGCTGTTATACTCTTGTAGAGACATCAGTTTGTTTTAGAAGCAGGAGACGTGAAAAAATGGGGAATGCCCTCGCCAGGACTCTTAACTTCGGACCTCTCGAATACACGTCCGAGCGTGCTGACCACGAAGGCATGCTAAGAAGGCGGGAGAAATTGCCTTATACCCGGACGTACTGATAAAATTTTCGAAGGCTTTTTTCAAGTTAGTTGGCTGAACTTGAGCAATACCGCCTTGTAATTTGGGTTTGAGTTTAAGGATTGTTTGGGGTTTGTTAGCATAAAGTGTGTACTTCAGAAATCCTCAGAGGAGAAAATCGCACAGGGTAAAACAGCAACATCGGGGAGGCCAATTAATATAAACATTTCTGAAAAACACACGGCCAAGTAAACGCTATCTTAACAAATCGGTGTTTTCTCTTGCTGTATGGCGTATGACATTATCCTATTCAAAGCACATTTCTTAGAGGTCTATATTGTTCAAATGATCCCAAAAAATAACGCTGTCATGATATAGTATTCCATTTACAATTAAACCTTGGCCAGACTCATTCTCAAAAAAGAACGGTCCATTTGCGATCCGTGTTGATTAACTATACTATAACAAATGTCAAACGTCATGGCTGTCAACTCAATTTTAATGCATGTTACCCCGCTTTATTAGGAGCAAAAAAACACTAGGAAAAGTTTATATAATTTGCGTAAACTTAAGTACCTCTTTAGGTAAATACATTTACATGTTTTCAAAAGCGAAACAGTAGTCATAAAGCAATGGCAAAAGGCGAGATAATTATTATTTATGTATAAGTGATGTATCATATACATTGAGTGCTTTCACGTTGAAAACCTCTTCCAATCGATCACCTGTGAAAATGATCTGCCTTTCTGAGGAGAGGAATAAGTATCGTATTGATAATTATAATACATTTTCTCAGATGACCCCTCCATAATACACCTAAACCATAAATTTGACGGTTCTGCGACTGCAAAATATCTGATTTCTCTAGCTAATCATAATACTACTAAAACCATTCTATTACATTTCAGATTCTGACTATGGTAGCAAAATTACATTATAAAATAAAGTAACCATATTTATATTGTTGCATATATCTATTTGTATAGCTGTTTGTTTAATTTTATGCGAAAGAGCATAAAAGGTTTCTTTTTCATCTTCATTTAACATATCATACTAGTCGTTTTTTGAATCTACTGCGGTTTGGCGAAATGTAATATGTTTTTAAAATTTAATATGACATGCTATGGTATAGACAAACTATGTTACTTAAAGATAATAGATGCAGTTTTTAAAAATATTTTATTTTACTTTTTAGTCTGATTTTTAATTCATGATATAGCTTGTAGGGATTTATATTTATTTTAAATAACAAGTTAAATTTAATTTTAAGTTCTTTCATATAAGCCTTCATTCCCCTAATTGTCAGTGTCAGAATATTTAAATTTGGTAGCGCACGTGAATGAATGCAAATTCTACCAGACTGAGAAAAAAGGTTTAAGTATCAATTTCCAGAAGGCAAAGTTAGTGAGTTTGGGAAAACTCTGTGCGTATTGTAGCGTGAGCTTCGGCTTAGTAGTTATTATTGGTTAAGCGTGGCGTAACAGCTACTACTTTTCTGCCACTAAATTTATCAACGCTCTACTAGGAAACAGGATAGTCTGAGCCCTGTAGTTTAATTCTAATACTTGTTAAAATCTTCAGATTTTGAGTTTAGTTCTTACTGTTTCAGTTTCCCCCCAAGAAGAGGCGCAGTTTGTTTGCGTCAAGTTGACGCACTGTAAATAATTTATGAGTATAATAAAGGGTAGTTTTAGCCCTTCTTCTGTGCAGTCACTACTCTCCAGATTTCACACAAAAGGTAGACTAGTAGACGTTACAAGCTAATAAATACTTTTACACATTTGCGTTATATACATATTCATTAACTTTTCAAATACACAGAGGGTATACAATGTTCGCATGATACTCTAACCATATATTTATCTAATTTCCAATGAAATGTTTCGATATTTCAACTAGGGCATCTCTAGGATTCTGTACTGATAAATCAAATTAAAAATTCCAATATCTCTTTCGGGGCACCGTTAAAACCTGAAATGTTTCAGATTCTTAGTCTTTGTTTGAAAACTTTTATTTCTTTTACATATCAATGTATTCACGCACATAGATTTTGAAGTGCAGTTCCTTCTATGTCTATTTAAGAAAAGCCATACGTCGTGGCAATCTTAAATAGTGAATCTAATTACCTATGATTCAGATATTTAAAATAATAGAACGTGTAAGTGTAGAAATAAGACTAAAATTTACTAAGGGTATTGCTAGGATCTACCGAAAAATGAACTCATATGTATGAATGGGTAAGAAATCTAATAAATTGGTTAGTGACTTTTAAATTTTACAGCGAAAAGAATTATTGAAATTTGCTTTTATTTTACACGCATTCTATCTTTTTTAAATTATTATTTACGTAATCGCTTTTATAAATTTGGGTATACAAGACAAGTAATTTCACGTTTTCTGAAAATCCTCATTAAATCAAGTGCTGAGTTGACTAATTAAAATTAATTTTTCAGATTCTTTCATCGTGCTCTTTCACTCAGCATGATAAAATATTATATTACTTATATTCAGGAAATCTCATTCTGTGTATCAATAAATAGTCTTCAAATGAGAATATTTTGCATTCTTCAGGTCTATAGGACATTAAGATCTAGATATAGTATATTTCTCAAGTTTTACTTTGCACAACCAAAAAACGTAGAACAAACTGAGGGTGATTTAGATTTACGGTGATTTACAAATGCAAGGATTTCAAAGCGAGCAATGGCAACGTTGTACAGGAAATACATTTTACCTCCAGTGCGTGAGACTGTGTATCGAAAATTCTAAAGATATGCTCAATTTAAAATTATTTTGCGATATTTCTCTTGAACTGAATTTTATGGTTTAAGTGCGGAGAACATGATATTTAATAAATAAAGGTAGCATAGAAACGTTTAAAAAACTCGCCTTTGGGCTCAATGTAAAATCTGAAAACTTTCAGATTTTTTATTTTTTTTTACTCATTTGCAGTGTTATTATACATTTTTTTGTAAGCTTCGTGTATTCTTTGTGGAACGTGAAGAGTTCAAATTAGAGTTAACAAAAGAAAAAAAAACATATTTACAGAATATGATGCCAATTGATATATAAATGTATATATTGCAAAATTTTGTCGCAAACATTCGGTGATACCTTCTTAACACAAACATGCAATGAAAACCTTTTTTAAAACGTAAAATGCTATGGCACCTAAGAAATTTCTCTAAAAACTCCGTTTTTTAATATGATACTAATGGAAATGTATGACTTGCAAATAGAAGAAGCATTTCTCCATTTTGATAGATGATACGATTAAATGGCCTATTATACCAAACAACTGAAAAAATACATTGCGATTAGTTCTCTAATGTGTCTATTATATTATAAAGGTCTTCGTCAATTAACCGGTGATTTTTTTTAACTGGAAATGATTTAGTGTACTTCTAATCCTTAGAGACATGTAACTATTCCACTGGCAGTTTGCTAGATTAATGAATAGCTGTTGTAGAAAAATACGCTTATCTAATATTAGTGGCAGAAGGCGTATATTGCGATTTATGAATATCACGGACGTGTTCCGAATTCTCCATGCCCGGAGGAGCTGAAACGCTATCTCGATCGCTGCCACAATTTATAGACTGTCAGACAAATAAGTTGCGTATCTATTTCATGTGCAATCTATTAGACTTTAATGCATGCTGCAGAAAGTATGCACTTTTCATTTGGTGTAGTGCCTTCTTGCGCATTGTACCTCTCCAATAAGGAGCGAATTTGAGGAAAGCACTGATACCATTATTTCATGGTATGATACATATTTATAATCGAAACACATTTTATTAATCAGCGTTACATTTAATCAAACAGCAAAAGCGTTTATAAAGAATATCAAACACCGAAATTAATGAAAATGCAAATGTTTTAAATTGTAACTTAATACTGAGTAGAATATACGTTTTCTTGGCATATTTCATGCTAAATTCACGCCTTCATTCAAAACTAACATGTAAGTATAATGCATTCTAAGTTTAAAATATTTAGTAGGCTATGTATTGTTTTAAATCAATCTATATCTTACAAAAGATGTTTTTCTTTATTTGAAAGACAGAAGTCTTTAAGTGGCGTGTAACAGAAACATTCTGAGAGTCGACTATTGGACAGGGCACTCGGATATTAAACTAAAAATTTTATATCACGTATGCAATAAAATTTCTGTCAGAAATGATAATCTGTAAAGCAATGAATATCTTGACTGCGTAGCCTGAATAAGCGGAAGTATAAAGTATATAGATGTTCTTAAAATTAGTAGTAAAGTAAATTTCCTTCTCTATACTAAAGTTTCTGTACTTGTTGTGATAAAGAATTATTTAGCAAACAAACACCAAATATTGTCTTAATGAAAAGAATGAGTGAAATTAGTTATGAACAATAGAGGCATCCATTATGTGTACCGCACAAAAGAAAAAAATGAGAAAGTTCTATATTTCCCGTTCGTTGCGTTTTTTATGTCTCGAAAGCGCGACTTACAAATATGTATAAGATTTATATATAGCATTATTCTAATATACGTATTTTGACTACAAATCGGACTTTTCTGCAATGACATGCCAATTTTCTTAAGTATATCTATTCTGCGACCCAAATTATGCCTAAATGTTAAATTTTTGTAAAATTTGGTGCGAATTTTACGGAGATATTAAAAAAAAATTATCTTGGCGCATTCTTTTCAGTTTGCGCCAAGTATAATTCACCTGGCGAACTTCTTAATTTACAGCAACCTATTTTCCTTCCCGTTTTTTTCATTGTACACGAGCGGAAAAAAGTCATCGTTCATACAGATAAAACACATTTGGCGTTATTATCGCTTATAACATATATGCCAAATTTAAAAACGCGCCAATATGTAAGTTCATGTGTATCTTAGAAAATTTTGAATAAAAAAACTGATTTTTTGCAGGTGTGCCTAGAAATACATCTATTTCAATATGATGTCAAAATATTTAGAAAGAAAATATTTAAAAATACAAATTTGAAAAATAGGGCATAAAAATGTAAGAACTGTATTTGGATTAAGCCTAAATTTTGAATTTTGGAAAAAAGAATCATATAAGTTTAATAGAAAAGAGATATTAATAAATATACATCAAATTCAATTAGCACTAAGGAGCTAAAATTTTGAGAGCTAAATTTTTAATACCTACCTGTGCGATTTTTACAAAACCGGGCAGTTGGACATAATTTAAGTCGTAGATTCGAAATATGGAATAACTGTGACATGTCATTTCAGAAAAAGTACGATTTTGTATGCTATATATAAATCTGATGCCTTTCCTGAGTCGCGCTTTTGAGACATAAAAAACGCAAGTTGAATTTCATCAATAGGCCAGTAAAACGGGAGATATGGAACTATCCCGCCCTTTTTTTTTCGCAGTGTACAAAAAGCAAAATTAAACACCAAAATTACAAAATAATTTTTATCACGAAATTAAAATTTATTTCCGGATATTGAAAGGCTTCCATAACTTCATGTTATTTGTCAAAGCCTTTAAATTTTCTGTTACTTATGTTCAACTCTTGTGCTATAGAAAAGGAAAACATTCTTTATTGCCAAATATTCACATTACCTGCCTATTTTAGTTATCTGATGAATTGCCTTGTACACAAAACATTTTTAATTTCTTTTCATATTTTAACACGAATTTAAACATTTTTAAAACATATAAGTTGACAAAAAATTTCCTGGTCTATCTTCAAACGATGACACAAAGCACTGCATTTTAACCATTCCCTCTTCAAAGAATGCATGCTATTAATTTACCGAATGTAAGTGTATCACACCAAATGAAAATATAGCATTTGTGAGCCTATTTTATTGTAGCTTCTCACGGGAGCAATCACCGGTAGCAATACGTTCCGAGCACCAACTTTGCATCCATTTCTATTCATTTTTAAAAGCATCACGTATTTTGTGAACAATGAACGCTTAGGTGCAACAAAGAAACACACCGAAAAATTTAATTCTAAAGCTACTAATAAAAAGAGTAAGAATTAAACTAAAAGATATATACGTATGGGGTTCCTTTTCTATCATTTTCACTACGGATGCTAACGTAAAAGCTGAATTATTTAAACTTTAAAACCGTGTTCTTTCCAATTTGCTCACATTTCGTCTATTTCTCTTATTAGTTGTTTTATCAGATGTTCAAATATTTATGATTCAGCACTCACCTCTTGAAAAGCATTCAAGCAATTCTTCCGTTCTTTTTCACAGCTACATACATTAGATTAATTTTTTTTTATTCCAGAAAACATATACTTAATTATTGAGTTGGAAATGTACGCTGATATTATTGGTTTACACTAAGGAAGTATTTTTCATGCTTCCCACTCTAACATTTACATTGGCGATAACTGAAGACTAAACATATTTTTTACCCTTTTTCAAAACAAATGTTGACTTTAGCGTACTCTACTACCTTTTAAAATTCGACCGCAACATCAGATACGTATATAAATGTGGTAGAATTGATAGATGCAAAGGCCAAGTTGCTTGAGAAGTGACTATCATACTACCAGCCTCAGGCTATATTCGACGTAAAAATATCTTTTTATGCCTCGGACATTACTCTATTTTAATTAATTAAGATTTCAAATTTTCCAGTATTTAAATTAATTAAACAAAAGAGTGTTTCATGTTTTTTCCATCTTCACTGAATGAATTGTTAACTGAAGAGAATATATTCTTCACATGTTATATATATAGAATTTCATTTAAATGTGATTTCAGAATTTGATCATATATTTCAAACTTTGGGATATTTTGTCTACAATTTCGTTTTTTTTTTTTTCGTACCGGCAAGTAGCTCAATATAACAGTGCTTACTACCTTTCCTCCAAGCAAGCTTAAATCAAAACCTAAGAATACATTATTTGCTGCAACATTCCAAAATATTCTCAAGACTGAATCACAATTAAAAAAGATCTGAAACCGATTCCGAAACATTTCGGTAAACACATTGTTAAAAGTGTGAATTTCAGTAAACACACTGTTATTAAAAATGTCAAAGATATAATCATTTACAACTGAACAAGGTTATGTACTGTATGTATGTACTGAATTATGTACTGTATTTAGGAAGGTTATACTCTGTATTTATGTACTGCTTTATGTACTGTGTTTGTCAAGATTACGTATTGTATATATGAAGATTATGTACTGCATTTAGGTTATGTACTGTGCTTATGAAAGTTAAGTACTACATTTATGTACTGCGTTATGTACTGCATTTATGATAGTTAAGTGCTACATTTATGTACTGAGTTACATACTGTATTTATGAAGGTTACTTGTTGTATTTATGTAATTAATTTAAAAAAATGGAAAACGAAATTTCGCCTTTTAGCCTTCAATCAGTTTTAATCTACCACACTGGTCTAGATAAGTCCTTTGATAAAAAGCGAAACGACCCTAACTGCATACCTTTTAACTCTGCCCACTTAAAACCTCACGTAACCATCAGTACGACATACTGCTTTTTGAATTACTGCTAGGAATTTTAACTCTAGGCTAGTAAGTAGTTTTATAATAGGTGAGTTAAAATTGTACCTGTTTAAAGATTAATATACTTCTAGCCGGTGACGGTACACAAATTAGAATGGACAGTTTTAGGTTGCATGAACACATAATAATACAAAAAAGACTATATTTGACCGCCCCCAAAAATGACCCCCCCAGACGCGAAAATGGTTAGTAATTCTAGTTGCCGTACCAAAGGGTCGGGTTTTGAATGACGCAGAAGGCATAGGTGTAACTTTTCCCTTCATAAGCTCAACTTTTAGGTGCTTCCATAATAAAGTGGCCACCACTTTCGGCCTTAGTAGTGCCGAGTGCCTATAAACGGCTAGAACATGCCATTAAAAAAACTGACTTAGTACACTTTTTAAAAATAAATTTTATTCTAATTTGTTATAATTGTTCTTCTAATTATTATTATAATTTGTTATAGTTGATATATTGTTTGTTCTAATTTGTCGTTTGTTATTTACGACATTTTACAATGTTACTTATAATTTGTTAATGATTTTGCCACTTGAGACACTAGTACACCTGAAAGTGGTGCATTTGACAGTACCGTAAAACCACCGCGACGGCGTTTGCACTATGCTGAGGCAAGGAATTACAGTATGGTTCAATTTTTATGACGAGTATTTACAATATGAAGAAAATGCTTCTTGTTAGAATTACATTTGGTAAGCTAGGTGACTAATAAGGTCTTTAAAAAGAAGAGTTGCTTTATTAGCGTTTACAGCACAAGATTTAACTTTTAATGTCAATTAATAGTTGTTTTTAAATATTAAGCCCTTGAGCTGAAAATGAAATTAAACCCATTTAGAAAGAATCAGAAGTAGAAATTTGATATATGATTTGATTTCAAACATCAGCTCAATGATCACAGAGTATTATTCCACCTATCTATGACGTAACATATGGTAATATCTATTCTAATATGGTAATAATGTCTTCAGACTCATTAACTTATTTTACTCTGTAATCTTGAATGCATTTTCCTTTGCTTATTTAAAGTAATTTTGTTACATTGTTACATGCTAGATGTGATGCCTTTACAAGAACAACAATAGATATAGAGTAACTAGGAATACTACGATGCTGAAAGCAGGCATTTGCCATAAAGTAACTCAATTTCTTCAGTTACAACCTGAATTTGCATTCCTATATTGATATGAAAGGTTCAACTTATGTTTAATATTTCTTATTGCCTTAATAATGCAAATTTAAAAAGTAATAATTAGTTTCATTAATATTCAATTAAAGCACTGGTGTCTATTAGCCTAAGAGATGAGACCCCCTTTTTTTGGCCCTTATGGAAGATTTTCCTGGAGAAACTAGATTAAATCCTAATAAATGAAAAGGGTACATCCTCAGCGTAAGCTCAGTGAGGCCTCAGTTGAAACATATCATACATCCCAATCACATTCAAACACGGACTGACAAATGTTTGACACAGAAAATAATAAATAAAAAGTAGTTTCTAATTCATGATTAGACTTAATTAATATGCTATGAATTTTCTAACGATGTGTATAATTTGAGTTAGATTTTAATTAAAAAGTCATGTTTCAATTTTTTTTCTTATCTTTGTAATTCCCTCACATATTGTGCTGATATACAACTCAGTAAAATTTTTAATATTGCGTCATATACTTGCATGTACATATAGAGTTCTGCATAGGGTCGAATATGAATATAATTGGAAACTTCATATAATCGCTGGCGACATCAAACCTTTCTGCTTATTTATCAAAATAAATTTGCTTTAAACCGTCGGTAAGAGTTTATCGCAGTACTTAATACATATATTTTAATAAAGACTAATTTATCGGAAACGATGGGTACTTAATAATTTTTAAGATAAAAAAGATATTTAATAATTATTAATTATAGCAGTGTTATAGTAATTATTTATTATCTTAAAAGTATTATGATCCGCTATAATTATAATTATATTAGAATTCATAGTATTGAAAATTATACAACAAATCATAAATGTTTTAACTATTATATAAATAAACTTATAGATGCACAAAATTAATCAAACAGTTAATTACAAATGATGATCAGCGTATTATTTTAGATTACTTAAGTAGTTTTCGGCCTCTTTAAATCTTGCTTTTTGAACGCAGTGATAAATACCTGGAAAAGAATAAGAAGGGGGAAAATCCTTAAGACATGGTAGGCAGTTTGGGCAGCATAAGTACAATCATAGAAAACATCTCAAAATTTGGGGTCTGTCAAAGCATGTTTAATCCTTCCTCAGAATTTGTGGAGCGATGTTAAATGTGCCTGGGAGCTTCAGAACTGGGAATACTTGTGAGATTCTGAAACAAAGTGCAAATATTTGATGTAGTACCGACGTGATTATTATTTTTCCACTATAGGGATATATATGTCTATTTCAGTAAATTGCTCTGATACCTGTACGAAAAACCTCATGGAAAAAAATTCATTTTATTATAAAGGCAGAAGGTGAATTATACTTGCATTTTACCCAGCAGGTTAAAAAATTAAAAAGATTTAGTAACAAATAGCATAAATCTACTAGGTACTCGCACGATATTACACTAGTGATCACATGTGTTCAATCTGTAAACTAAATGCTAAAATAAGTACTTTTTATGCAGCATTAACATATCATGTATAACAAAAATTTTTCAAAAAGGCGGTATTCTTTATGCAAATAATAATAATAATAATATTCCTAAAATCTTGATTTAGTTACTTAAAAATTTTACTGTGTTAACCACAATATGTCTGTATGCGTTATGAGTAATGTTGCTGTTGCGGCTAATCTCACTTCTCTAATCTAAATCTCTAATCTCTCTCTAAATTAATTAGAAAATTTCCCAGGAATTTTAGCACGACAAGGAGGGCAAAATTACGGTTGTCATGAGCCTTCAGCATCATATAGATGACGAATTAATCATTAAAAATTATTATATATATATATTTTTCTCCTTTTATAACTTTGTTCATTTCTGCTTCAGATTTGAAGAAAAACCCCTGAGTCCGAGGGTCTCTCACCCCTATTCCCTTAACACCAAACCACACAACAGAACATTTAGCCCATATATTTTGAGTGTTCCCATGCCGCACAAGTATTATACATTTGCAAACATCAATACATTTTCCGGTGTTCGAACCCGAGGCCTTCGGTTTGGTAGTCAATGTCATTTACCCCATCTGGGTGACTGGTCCCTATATATTGAGGTAAATTACGTCAAATAAATATTGGTACTGAGTTTGCATGTGCCAAATTTATCACAGCAGATTATTTTAGTATAATTATAAAGCTCTTTTAAGTTATTCAATAAATTATTGAAGAAATCATTGGAATAGGTGATAAAATATGTAGCTCTGTTATCATTACAGCATACAATGATACACATAATATATCTAGAAACCTCTAGAGTGAACATTCAAGTATTATAGATGAAATAGATAGATGATGAAGAAATTCGCTATTGAATGTTGATCAGCATCGTTCAATACCTGCTATTGATTTCGCCGAGGCACGTCATATTCCAATCAACTCTTTATCGAGCGCAAATTTGTTAGCGGCGGTACCTATCAGGCCATCTTATTAACGGAAACGATGGGTTTCGCCGAAGTTCTCTTGCAGTGGGGACCGTTATTTCATTCGTTACCATTCCAGCAGCAATTGCATGTTGCAAATGATGGCGCGTTTGTTTCAGCAGCGATGGTCCAGGAATAAATAAACAGGAAAAGAGTAAAGGGATAAAAATAACAAAACGAAGTTGCTGATCGGGGAATTTCGATTGATAGAGTTAATGAGAGTCTTCTGTTGAGCAATGGACCTACAAATTCTCTCGCAAGCGTATAAAATAAATTATTCAAAAAAGAAAGGAGTTTGTACCGTTCGAACGAAAACTGATTGAGGGTGACAGTAATTCGTGTAATGGAAAATAAGTAATATAAAACTAATGATTGTACAAACGTAAAATGTAACATTGTTAAGTTCTGTGAGTCCCTGCCTGCAACTGTTGGACTAAAAATTCGCCTTTTAATTTTCATGAAGTTCAAACCAGGTTTAATTAATTTTAATTTCATAAGATTGATTTTTAATTCTATTAACAGATGAAGCTTTATTTAAACATTTTACATAACGTGCCTTCACTTACACTAGAAAGTTATGCGGTTAAGTGCAAAAGAAAGATAGGTAATTGGAAATTTAAGAAAATAAGGAAGCATTACGTTGCAGAAAATTATTCTGCTATGAAAATGATGCAGTACCGTTTTTAGTCAGATAGAATATAAATGACATTTCAGTAATCGCTCACGCACAGAAAAAATAACTAAAGTTGCTAATAATCATTTTCACGTTATTTAAAGTATCTAATAGTGGTTCAGTAACTTCACTCTTCAGGTTCATGCAATATATTGCTACGAAATAAACAGACGCGGTAACATAACTTCCACGCAAGGCGGATTTAGGATTGCTAGAAAATGGCAAGGGAAGGCAGGGCCGCCCAAAAAATCTAAGACAAGCACGCTGAAGCAATCAGCTACACAGCCTTCAGGCTATCAGGCTATAACGGTGGAGACAGCTTCACGGCAAAGCACCAGAGTACAGCTCCCAACGCGGTTCAGTCGTTCTCGGAACTCTACGTACTCTCGAGACTCTCCACGCTACAACTCGTTATGCACTCGACGATAAGCACTAGAGTACAACTCCCGACTCGATTCGGTCGTTCTCGGAGCTCAACACACTCAAGATAAAACTCAACGAGACACTAACTCGCGATCAATTCGATAGACTGCGAGGCACTGACTGACTCACTCGCTAGACTCTCAGTCACTGAGTATTAGCTGACTGACTCTCCGCGTACCAGCAGGGTTTATATAACATTTGGCTTGCGTTCGAGAACATTCTGGGCTAAACCAGTAAAAATTAGCTCCACAAGTTTCTCCATCCGTCTATGGTATATCGCTAATGTTGTCACTAAATCGGCGATTTCACGCCAAGTATGGCAACCCTGCGTTCCCTTGCCATTTTCTGGTAACCTTAAACTTCCCTTGCAGGGAAGCTATCGCACGGCGGCTGGACATTTCGTAACACTATTGTGATATGTATTTATACGTATATAATAAAAATGTTAATACCTTCACTCTAGCGATCTATTGGGGTAATATCACTTCACAAAGTTACGAATGCTGGATGTAGTCCCTTGGAATGCTGATATTACGATAACAGTTTCTAAAAAAAGCAGCCGTTTGTAATAAACCTGCACGCGGTTAAGGTCTATTTATTATGTCTCTTACAAACGGTTAACATGCAAGTATTCCCACTTGCTGCTAACTATGTCACATCTTCATTAGGTCTATTATTATCCTTCATTAGGTTCAGGTGCAAACAGGCAGGATGCCAAAATTTAACCATAGGTAGTACAGATATACTTTCACTGTACTAACACTGCAACTTCAAGGAGAACACAAGGAGAACTATCCACTTCTGGTCTCCTATCGCCAAATCACTCTAAACCGGCTCGCTAATATTTGAGGGACCAACTGATGTACCTATACTTAAAGGAAACCATACGGAACGGATACTTACAAAAGGAACGGATGCTTACAAGCATCCATGACTTCGACATTGGAACCTAGGATCAGTGGTAAAACCTCGTCTACACGATGCAACATATTTTGGAAGAAGCTGTTCTCGACGCCTGTAAACAGAAAACATATCACTGATACGACAGGAATATGTTGCCGACAGCTACCCTAACAGTAATGCCCATGAGCACGCTGGAAACAAAGTTACAGCTACATGTGGTAAACGGCTAACTGGTTTCTTTCGACCGAAGACCAGTGAGGCGATGTAACACGTATTAAATTTCTGAAAATGCTATAAGTAGATTTTTTTTCTCTCACTTGGCATCTAACATTTTTTAATGTACTTTTAATACAAATTGTTCAAAGTATCCTTAGATCAAACTTGTCCGGTGTACAAAACTAATATCAGGAAACAAATTTGCGAAGGAAACTTATTGCATCGTGGAGAAATTTTGTCGCCTCGTGTAAATGGACTTCCAGTAGCGTATGACCAGAAATATTCTATCATAACAATCATTACTTTTCTTCGTTTAGATTATAATACCTTTATCTAAGTTCCTATTTACGAAATCCCTCATCATCATCATACACGACAGTGAATTCTCTAAATCCTACAAGAAATCATTATTGTTTTCTGTAATTAAAGGAACAGATTACATTTCAATGGCTGCATAGTCAATGAATTCCGCCTTATCATTTTCTAAAAGTCAAACAGGTAAATTATACACTCGACCTGCAAATTCTTTATCATATTTTCTTATTTATAGAAGAAAATTAAATATAGAAAATATATTGTTTCCATTTTATTTCCGTAATTTTAATCCTACTTAAATTTGCAAACTTTTTTGATTCTCTGCAATTCCTTGAAGTTGTTTTCTCCACGACACCTTGACACATTAGCAGCCAATTTTCAAATATAGAGACATTAGGTATTTTTTGAAGCAGGAGAGATGAAAAATGAGCAATGCCTTCTCTGGGACTCGAACCACGAACCTCTCGAATTTGCACCGAGCGTGCTGACCACTATAGTACAAAGACATGCTAAGATGGCGGGAGATATACCTCATAGAATACGCAGTACTCAAAATAACAAAACTACATTACTTTGCAAAGTACTAATTTGTTATATTTGTAAAGTTTGCAATATGTGATTTAAAATTATGGCTTCTATTTCTAATGAAAATGTTTTTAGACTTTTGCTTTTTTATTTAAAATTGAATATCTAATTCTTCGACTTCAATAATTTCTAGCAATTCATCCTATCATTCTTTTTCTCATTGATATCGATTATTTCCTAAACGCAAAATACACCCTCATATCTTACTATTCTGTATCTTGTTTGGAATGATAAAAGTTTACACGTTTTTTATCCAATGCTATCCTCATTACATACCATATAACATTAACAATTCCAAAAGTAACATAGTTAACTTCGCTTTATTTATCTCTATACATGTAGGTTTTTCTTGAGGTTCAAAATGCGTAGTAGCTTTTATGCCGAAATAAATAATTCCATCAGTTAAAACACAACCGAATACTTATCACACGCATTCTAGATAGAGATAAATTAATTTTACATAAGTTTAGGAAATTTATGAGTAGTTTTATACACCTGAGAACATCACTTATGTTTGCGATCCATCCCATAAAAATGCCCCTTATTTAAAATCAAGATAGCAAGCGAAGTTTTATATTCGAGATGCTGCAAGAAAAAGTACCCTGTGATGTAGATTACGCGAGAAGTAACTTGCTTATGGGATTTGTCTCCACATGCTCTGACAGCGCATTTCATGGTTGAGAAGGGTGGATCGATCATGAATAAATTCCTCCGATTTTAAAATTCAGTGTAGGATTGTGGCAACAAGCTATAAAATCTCCTTCCGATAAATATACAGGAAATCCGTTTTACTGGCTGAATATATTCATACGGAAGAAGTTATGGGAATTGTCCCGATTTTATTCGATTCTTAGAAAAAGAACAAATATTTAACTACTTTGTTTAAATAAGACAAAAATTTCTAAAATACAAGCAGGTACAAATAATTTATTATTTAATATTTCTTCGGATCCCACTTTTATTTAATCCTCAGATGAGTAGTGTATTCCTGAAATATTTGCAATAACATGTCTTTGAGCAAATTTTAAATTTATAAGAACTTATTTAATTTTACTAATTAGGTATTTTATGTCAATTTTCTTTACTGCCTTTCTCGCTTTAAGGTTTCCTGCCAGAACGCTAATTTCTATTTAGCGCATATTCAAATGAGGTATAAAAGAGATAGTATTTAAAGGAAGGTTGTAGAATCGAGTTCCGCAGTGAGACAGTAGACAGTGCTGGGAGTTGTCTTCACTTGTAAAGGTCGCTTTCTCACGATGCTCTTACTGGTTCTTACCATGTGTTTTGTGATACGTCCCTGCCTCGTGTGGAGTTATTATCACTATGCCGAATGATCATCACTGTATTTTAGAGGATCAATCGTATGCGGTCTTATGTTGTTTTGGACATCATGAAGCAAATCCAGAGGATCGAGAATTATAGCAAGCTCTCAAAAATGTCGATGAATTGCAGGAACAGTTGCAAGACGGAAAGCCAGTAAAGTCAACACTTAGACGTGCTGAAAAGATTTACGCTCTCATAGATAAAGAAAACTATCTTTTCAACCATTTTGGGGATGTAAGGGACGCCAACTAACTTAAGAACAATAGCGAGTTTTACGAGGAGTTCACCAGAAGGAAGTTGCTGAAGAACATCAAAACGATAGCACTGTCTGATACTACCCCGCAAAGGACAGGAGACCATCAATAGAGCAGCTGCACCATCTTTTCGACTTTCAGCTTTTGTGCTCTATTGATGGAAACTATCCACCATCCGCTATCAGCGGCATTTATTTGAAATAAAATTTTACAGAGTTACAATGAATATACAAATATACATATGACATACAGAGGCTGTTTCCAATAAAGTTCATAACAAAAATATTAAGAAAATTGTTACATGTGTTGAAAAATTTATGTTTACAGATTTTTATATATTAATTTTGAAGAATAACCAAATTATATACTATAAAATATCATTATACATTTTAAAGAATTTAGACAAATATAATTTAGAAATATATAAGCCAAATTAAAAAAAAGAATGAGAAAAACACTAAATATAGAAAAAAATTAAATCAGTCTAGAAATAATTTAGTAGTCTGTAACTGTAGAGATAAGTAAAAGGTAAAAGGTAAACAATCCTTGAGCAGAAAAGTATGTCTTGAATATATGAAAAGAACAGTCTTTGAGTTGTAGTCTTTAAATTAAAAATATTTGAGTAGTAATTAATTGAAGTCAAGATAATTGACATATAAACATGCACAATTATGACTACAGTAAAATTAGAGATGTCGTAATTAGGATAATTAAATTTTCTACATTAATAAATTCAGGAAAATCATGATGATTTCATATTACACGAAGTTTTGAGAAAGCATGAATCCTTAGTTTACAGAAGTTCCCAAGTGGGAGGGAGTAAGCTATGTAAATATTTATGGCGCTTTGAGATTGTCACAATTTAAAGATAGATAAGTTATAAGTGACTGCAATTTTTTACGAAGTATATTACTTTTCTTAAATTGCTTGAACCAAAGAGGAGCAAATGTTGCATTATATGGTTTAAGATGAAATTCTTTAGTAATTTCACACTGAAACAGATAATGGTCTATTGTCCCATCGTGTCCACAAATGCATTGGCTTGAAGAATGTAAGAATCCCCGCAAAGAACAAAGGACGGATGGGAAAAGCCATCGAAAACTTTCAAGTCGACTCTTGCACCAAGAAGCTCGTCAGCGAACAAGACTACTGCTCTGGCTGCCGTTCCTGAGATCGCTACGAAAAACAACTTCGAATTTCTGAATGTTCTGCCACCGGCAATTGAAGCCATGGATTGTGCAAACGCCTCGCCGACGGACGAAAATCAAGCGAGTATTGATTATCCCTTGACTGAACAGAAAAAGGATAGGGTACTTCCTATTATTTGTCCCAGACCAGAGGTAAAATGGAATTACGAGGACTGTTCTCAATAACCGGAGTTCAGAATTTTACAGGAATGGTCAG
>KK114718.1:347722-363186 GCA_000611955.2 Stegodyphus mimosarum
GAAAGAATTACGATACATTGCAGGAAGGAGAATATACTATAAACAGAAAAGGTTACTTTACCTTCGAGTAACTATTCGTAGATTCAGAGGCAACCGGAATACGATGATGTGTTTCCGATGCCAAATTTTGAACATGGGCAGATCTTGTACAATAATCCTAGATGCATGAAGTGTAGTCAGAATCATCTGACATATATCTATACTTTAAAGAAAGAGGAAAAACCTCCTTTTTCATGAAAACTTGGGTGAATTGTAAGTCAAATCACCTTGCTTCAGCGGAGATTTGCGAATCTCTGCCTAAAATTCGCATTAGCACCGCCCCGAAGAGGCAAGCTTCGAACACAAGGCTTCAAAGTTCCGAAGCACCAATTAGCGGGCCTCCGACGGAGATACCAGCATCCAAAACCGGAAGACCTCCAATGAAATCTCATGCTGCCACACTAAAGAAAAAATGCGACGGATTTCAAGTTGGGTGAAAATACTAAGAAGTTATTCTGCAAATTTATGGAGTTTGTAGACAAGTGCAAGAAGATGAATTCTCCCCAAGGAAAAATACTACTTACCCTGAGTATCGTGGAGGAACTGATCAACATGGAATATTAATACTTACTTAGACTTGTAAATTTTTCTATTTTAGATGACCAGGCCTTCACTAGATGGCTCCACATATTGTATTTTTTAAGTGATGCTTTTATTTTAGGACTTTGATTTCACCAGCGATGTTTGAACTTCTCTTTCTGCGACCCTGCGACCGTCCTTAAAGTGCCATGTACAGATAGCTCTACGTGATGCGCCTATTGGCAAATTTTGTGATCGAGCCGGAGAAATCGCACATTGTTTGGTATTTCCCTTATACAATATCATTCAGTCAGTCAGTCCTGTTCAGCCTGATGGATGCCACATGTTAGTTGAATCTTTTGATAGCAGGGTATCTGTGACGTTACGTTATTCTTGCCTATACACTTGTCCCTTCTGAGCCAACTTGCGCGCTTTTTGTCTAGGTAGCCTTTAGGCTAACTTAAAATTAACAAAATGTGGTCTATAAATTCCGTTGTTATACTCAGTTTTGTAATAGCCTTATTGAAAATCAAATGATAACATTTAATCGCATTGTAGTGAACTCTGTTTTCAATTTTTATTATATGCCAGTTTAAATCTAACCAATAAAACGTTGCTGAGAGAAAAGTCATTTTCTTGATGTGTTACACACAAATATGAATCATAAAAAATTTCAGAATTTAGTTTGTTTTTTGGCAGACTCTAAATAAAATTCTGCGTACATGTCTAGAAACTTCAGTGTAGTTTTTCTTCTCATATGTCACTATAATATATTTGTATCTGGAAAGGGAAATTTTGCTTACTTGTCTTGCAAAGTATGGCTTCCTTTTCGTTGAAATCTTTCAGGTAAAAAGTTAATTTTTAAAATATATCCAGTTCATTTATATAGGGGCTTCATGAAAATTTTGTGATTTATGTAAAAATTATTAACTAGAATTGAAATATTTCATTATTTTCATTCAATTACAAACTTCTGATGACCTCTTTTATACGATGCCGACAACATTAACATAAATTATATTTAAATTTTTGTAAAATGCTTCAAAAAAAATTTTAAGTTTTTCAAACATTAATTAATATACAAGCAGCAATACGCCAGAAATCCTTCCATAAATGTAGCTTAAGTGTAAAATGATTTCAAGCTTAAATATAAAAAAATTGTAACATTATTTAATATAATGATTTGCAGTACAAGAATGATGATTAAGTAGCTTACCTTTATAGAATATGAATTAATAACGGATATGAATGGATAATTAAGTATCATTTGTATGTTCGAAACTGGGATGCTTATTTCGAAAACTCTTATTATTTTTCTTCTAACATGTTCATACATTTAATGTAGTGGTTTTAATATTATAGCTCATTCATTACGCCAGAAATGACTGAATAAAGTATTGACGATACAAATCAATAAAACATTTTTGATTACGAAATACTGTCATGTTAAATTCCACAGAAAAATAGCATGCTATTAAATCACTGCAAATGTCTGCCACCAAGTTTAATATATTTCAGTTTTTCATCTCATACCTTAAATTTAAACATATGTAATGCTTACTCCAATCTAATTTCAACAGAAAAAGGCAAGTTCTAGTAGAACTTTTAATTTGAAATATATATATAGATATATATATATATAGGTTTATACTGGCTTAATTTCATATATGTGTATAACGATTAATATCACTAAACTCTGACTTGAAGTAGAGTATTATAATCATTGTTGCAATGATTTTAAAACTTTATCGATTTAGTTTTTCTTTATCTGAAGCTTTCGAAATGTTTTTTTTAAAATAAAATGTATTTTTCTTAGGTGATAGTTTAAATACTGCTATTGCAGAATACCTTAAAAATATGAATAATTCCCTTTAGAGTTTTCAGTGTTTAATTAAAACCGTTGCATACAATAAATTGAAAAATCGTTTCTAAAAGTGTTCTTATAAAATAAAATTGCTTCCCTTCTTTTTCAATTTATACTTCATATCATTTAAAGAAGTCTACTAAAAAAATTATGTTTCAGATCAATGTATTTCCAAACAGTGCTCTTCTCGCCCAGAGGTCTCTTTTCTCTCCGCAAACCATAATTTTGGTAAGTTATGGTCTACCTTATTTGCTGCCGTAACTCATTAACTTCTATTGACTATCATAACTTATGCATCTGCCACGAATATTTAGTGACATTAACACGCACAATAAAACTGTCACCGAATTCCGCGTCCCACATTTTGATGGCCCAGTAGGCAAGTCTGTACAAGTTATTTAGACCACTATCTCGCGCCATTAAATCCGAACTGGGAAAATTCGACTCCGGAACATGTTGGAACTAACAACGATACCAACTCCCCTTCCCTACCTAATGGTCTCCAAATAATAAAACTGTTCCGTAGGAAAGCTGGTCTCAGGAAATATTACCAGCTCCCTTATGACAAAACAGGAACGGCATATCATACATCTGATGAAGTTGTTAGGACGTGTACTGGTGCAGATTATAGACACAGATGCTTGTTTTCGCGCTGGCTGCCTTTAAAGTGATGTCTTCGTATAAAAGAGCTGTCCTGGGGAATAATTCAGTTGTCTCTTCTCAGACCATCTAATGCCCGCTCGCTTTTATGGGAAACATAATAAAAATGAATCTTGATGACAACGCAAGTGGAGGATTAGTGAGTACTATTCGTTGTTGCGGTACAATCTCAAATGTATGTTAGCAAGAAGTATTGCAACATTGTCGTAAATTGTGACAACAGAAGAGAATGGGGATGCAAGAAATACCTTGCGTTTGCCTACTATCGTGAAAGAAAGAGTGGATAAAATTTATTTTATAGTACACGTTGACATAAATATATAATTACCTTTTTTTGCTACCTTGAATTCCGTAATCCACAAAATATATATATTTGTATATAAGAAGTACTATTCCATATTGTAAATACTGTAAAAAGGTAAGTTAATTGTAAATGCTGTGCAAATAACAACATAAATGTACAGCTAGAATAAAACAGCTACATTATGCGAAGAACAGTGTATGGAAATAAGATGATTATAATGATGCTGATAGTAATGATAAGGTTATTGACCAGAACAAGATTTAATTATGTTGCTTATTGAAGCATATATGTTTTTAAGAGTAGTTCAGTTTCCACACAGGCATGTCGAAATAAGTGGATATGCGTTTATGTAATTTCTGGCTAAAACAGTAAAGAGATGGAATGAGTTGATTACATTATTTAAATGGAACATATTATCATCCTCATTTTCGCATTTTTCTGTGGCTTTGAATTTCTATTTGCATTAATTAATAAAGCTTTGTTTACACTTTACAAGCAGAAGTGCCCAATGTCAGTTACGTTAGACTGAAAGAAATATATCTAATAACAGAGAGAGCGATACCGCTGTAATCCTTCTCTAATAACGATGCAAAAAATAGGATTCATAGTCACATATTTTTATTCTCATGTGATATGGAACCCAAATACAAAATTTCGGTAGAAAAATAAAGTAATTCTCTCTAATTATATCAACAGCAACGGCACGCAGTTTTTAATGATTTTGGTCTTTCTAATCAAATAGTCGTAAAACTCAATTTCCATCCAATATTTTACCTATATTCAATTTCAGTCTATTAAATATGGCAAAAAAATTGATCATACAAACATTCTTCTTTATATGTATAGATTTTGTAAAACTTACAAATTTTTGATTAACAAACTCTACAATCTGAAAAGCGAGCAGTAGCAACACTTTTCGAAATAAAACATTTTTATCTGCAAAGGGCGAGACTGTTGCCACACGGAAAAATGAGTGCGAAAATTAATATTTTCAGAGTTCTTAATTAATATCTCGGCTGATTAAAGTCGTACGAAGATGGGAACAGTCGAAATGGCCTTCCACGAAATTTTGGAATCGGGAATAGTGTCTTTATTTATTTAATGTTTGGCAACGTTATTTTTATTTCATTGTAAAACTTAGCAAATATTTATTAACAAATTCTACGATTTGAAAGCGAGCAGTTGCAACATTTCTCGAAATAAAGCAGATATTTACTTCCAGCGCGCGAGACTGCTGCCACTCGGAAAAATGATGGCGAAAGTTGGCGTTTTTAGAGGTTTTATTAAGATCTGTGATTTTAGCTATTTTGGGGGGGGGGATGAAAAGTGAACGTCGACCTTTTTCAGGAACCAGAACAGAATTGTAGAAAGTTTTGTGACGATAGCTTTAGTAATAACTGAGTTAATCGCGAACAAACACACAAACAGACGTTGTTCTTTATATCTATAGATTGCATTGTTATTACTTGTATGATGTATGTTTTAATAATTTAGCAGCACATTATCCTGAAAATAAAAAAAATTACATAGATATTCTTGTCCATATATATATAGTATAGTGTCCTTTACAAATATGCAAATCATTTTAACATTGCATAATAAGATACTATTCCTAATAGAACTAGCACCCATAAAATAATAATATAATAATTTTCTTCTACTTAAACTTTAAACGCGCAATTGGACGTGTGTTATTGACTTGCTGTGGGAATAATTCGACAAAAAAAGGAAAATGTCGGATTGAAAAACCATGCAATTCCCTCAAAGCTTTACTATCGTGAGTTTTGGACTTTTTCAACATATTTGAATGCATTATTAATACATATTTTTTTGATATCCATGTGTGTTCATAAAATTATCTTCCCATGTAATCATATTTTCGCAAACATGTTTTCAGGGATACGTAATCCCTTCTTTTATTCGAAATAAAACTCGCCCGAGAATTTGTTTTCACAACTGATAAACATTAACATCTACTTTTTTTCTAAAGTAACAGGATTTATAACTCGACCCACAACATTAATCAAAGATCAGAAAAACTGCGCACTGGCAAAGACGATAAACCAAGGTAAAATTAATTTTGAAGTACATAAATAATATTTATATTAATACTACTGACACATGACACACAGTAATACTTAAAAACAAGTATATGCAAATATATAAAAAACAGTAGTGTTAAATATTGCCTTTTGGGAGGTGACACCACAGAACAATGTTAACAATTTCAAAAATTTTAATGTAATTGATTAGTTAGTTTTAAATAATTTTTAAACAAAATTTCAAATATATTATAGGATCACTTAACTTTTGCTTCATAGTTTTAACATTTAAGAGGTTATTTTTAATACAATTTTAGAATTTTTCTGCGATCTTCTTAGTATCTACTAAATTATAATTTACGTTTTTGATACCTATATGATATTAGATATGATATGCCTCAGAATAGTTTTTCTAAAATAATGCGTGCCGGAAAAATTTTAACATCTCAAAAATTAAGGACGTTTATTAGAATAGAAAAAATCCAAGTATAAAATACTAACAGGAGTTTAGAATAATCATAAAAAATACTTTTTTTCGTCTCAGTTTTGGGAACTTCAGGACAAACTTTGGGACTGTTGGAAGGTATCAAATGTAACAGAATTCTGTTAATTAATTATAATGGAAAACAAATCAATAGGTATTAAAACATCTGACAATGCTACATAATATTTTTTTTCATGTACTGTACGGAATTACTTTTGTTAACAAAAAATATCAAAAATGAATTAAATAAGCCCAACCAGTTATTTTAATGAATAAGGCGATTAATAGGAGCAATATTTAAACATTTTTCTATTTTAATAAAACTGTAATCATGATTATTATAACTTATTATCACGAATCCGGCCCAGTGAAACGTACAACATTACCTGTTTAGCATGATTATGTTTGCAACATAGTTTAGATCAATATTGCTTTAAATATTCAATTTACTTATGCTTTATGCTTACTCATTACTTTACGCTTATAAAAAATTTCAAACTATTTAATATGAGAATAAAATATCTTATTTCTCTGCCAAATTAATATTTTTTAAACGCAGTTTTAATCAAATATCCGGCAAGGGAAAACAGTAACTGTTTAAGTGGAGAATTTCACTTAATAAAAAGATAAAACTTCAGTTTGAAATAAAACTAAGTGTATTGTTGAAAACCCGCCAGAAAGTAAAAATTGAAAAAAGAAATTAAAGAAACATATTGATTTTTATGGCAAGAGCAGAATGTTATGGTAAATACATATTGCGTAAATGAAAAATGGCTTAAGAAAACATCATATCATTTCCGAAGTTATTGTGTATATTTTTTACATGGTGATTAACTCCCAATCGAATTGCAGGAATTTTTACACTGTTATCTGCACAATTCACCATATTAAATTTAATACTGCTTTCTATGAAGTTTTCGGTATGTGCTATATGAAAATCAGAAAGAGAAAGCTGTTTTATCTCTCTATTTCTATAGAATTTATGCCAGTTATAGAATAATATGAAGACGCAAAATTTATATATCACTGCAGGAAGTGACTGTTATGAAAGCGAAATCAATATTTGTGTTGAAAATTAAAATTTTCTGCTTTTATATAATATAAATATTCTTTCTTTTTTGTTCAGAAGCCTATTTCATTCCACCTAGAACTGTAAAAAAATGACGTGAAATAGTTTCTGTAACTTAAAAAATTTAGAGGCTGTGCTTTATTCTTTAATGAGTTACGGTTGCGAAGTCACGTTAAAAAAGCATTAGATTTCAGACTCTTTTCTGAAATATCAGACTTTCATATTTAAGCCACATATTGTTTGTATATTTAATGCAGGGGTTTTGCAAATTTTAAACAGAAAAAAATTAATTTTAAATGTTACGTTGTTATTAAAACACATGCTGAATTATTTTAAGAGTAAAATCCAAAGACATATTAAATGGAAAACATTAAACGCTAACGCTTTATTTTTGTATTTCTTAATGTTTTAAATTGTTTCCATCGTTTTAATATCATAATTGTCGAAATGTTATGAGTTTAATTTTTGTGCTTGTTGAAATTCTGTTAAAAATGATGTTTCGGATTTATTGTTTAAGCTACTTAAACGCATTTAAACAAAACAATGACATTTTCCAAATATCACTAACATTTCAAAAAGGAGGCTACTATTCAATAAAATATCACAGCGACAAGTATTCACATGAGAATTAAATCAAAAATGTTTTTCGAGATTTTGAAATTAGGTTTATAGTAACATATTAAACAAGTACGTTTCATGATTCTTAACATTATTTATCAGAATTTATTTTTTAATATAAAAAAAAACTAAATTTTGAAAAGTGTAAAAATATTTTATTATAATTTCATGCTGCATTGTTAAAATAAAACAATGCAACGTAATATAAAATTCAAAAAAATAAATAAGAAAGCTCTGATTCATCATTCTGGAAATCTAAGTGACTTGCGGCTTTAATGACGAATTGCTAGATGTCATTTACACATGCTTCATTATGAATTTCCAAATATTAATTTTTTCCTAGAACTCAGTTTCATACAAAAAAATTAGAATAAAGCCAAATTTAAAAAAAATGTGAACTTATTTCACATAACGTACAAGTCTACGGTACGACTTCCTACGGTTGACTATGGAAGATTTCCAGCTGTAGTTTCACCCCATCTTTTAAACTCTTTGCTAGTGTTGTCCACAAAGTGATTTATTTTCCCTCCCAGATTAATATTTTAAGCATTTTCCTACCCTACTGCATAAAATTCTGTGCACATTTTGCAGTGTTCTGATATTATATCAAAGCATTTTAGTCATATAGTACATTATTCATAGATTATTTATCATAACTTATTCTAGTTCGAAAAAATATATACTAAAATTATAAACTGAATATTGTTACCCATATTCAGGCATACTAGGAACCACCTGTAAATATCTAGCATTTTTTTTGCATCTGAATATTTTACACATGATTTATCTAAGTAACTTCAATTTTTTAGTTACAGAAATGGAATGATTATTGTTAAATAAAGACGCTTAAAAGAAGTGAAACTTCACTAGCACTGAACATATTTGTTTCGTGCATTAAATGGCATTTTCTGTGCTGTGTATTAGTATATTTTCGGTAGGACTACCTGCCTAAATATTGAAACAATGACCATTAATGAGTATTAAGATGTTTTTGAATCAATGCGCCAACCCATTGTTCAAAATGTTCGCGTTACATCAAGTACATCCGTTTTTTTCAAATTCTTAAGAACTGTTGGAAGCCCTATCTTAAAAAAATTGTGATTTGGGATTATTGCATTTTCAAGTTCTCCACACTTTTATCTTTCTAAAAACGCCATATTTTAATCTCTATGAAAATTATAACTGTAAAAAAATCTACTTTAAATTTAGCACTGAATGCTTTGATAAAAGATTATATATACGTAAAAATGCGCTTTTCTCTAAATGTGACTTTTCATACTCGATTTACCTTTCCTCAGGAACTGCTGCTCAGGGGGTGTCTGCCGAAAACATCGCGGAGAAAACAACGCAAGGCTAAAAACGTCGTGGCGCAAAACATCGTAAGATAAAAGAAAGCAAAGAGAAAACAATGCAGTTCTAAAACATCGTAGTACAAATTATCGTCGTCGAATATAAAGCGGTTAAAAAACTTCGTAGTTTTATAACATAGTCGTCGAAAATATCATGGTAAATATTACATAAATAATCATGGTAAAAGTACCTACAAATCATCACATGACGATAATATCGCACACATGCGTCTTTCAGGTTTTAAAAGCAGTAAATGTATTTTCGTATAATGGTTTGGTAGCGCAAGAAGGAAAGACGGATATTCTTACTGTTATCTTTCATATTTTTGAATGAACTAATAAATTTTTATTGAAAAAGTGAGAAGGTAACTTAAGTATTTAAAATTGAAAATGATTAGAAAATTAATGCAACTTATAGCACTGAATAGAATTTTAAATTTACATAAGTAAATAACAAAGGTCGCTAACAAATTAATCTTTTTTATAAAGTTTTACTCATAATGTTTCATGAAAATGCAGACTATAATGTTTAGAAAAAGAAAGATAAATAACTGCATGGGTTACCTTTATAAAAATTGCTTAGTTAATTAAAAAATGATTTCCTTTCAAGTTTGTTAATCTGATATTGTTTTGGTGAAAATTATATCTTGTATTATTTCCGTTTTTACTTAAAGTGGAGTTAACATTGTTTGCTCTTCCAAATCTTTATGCGAATATGCATTTACAACCTTTAAAACCTGAAAAACGCATGTGCGCAATGTTATCGTCATGCCAAGATTTGTAGGTGCTTCAGTTTTTACGACGATATTTTTGAACTGAGAATTTTTTTAACCGCTTTTTTTTTCGACGATGATATTTTGTATCACGATCTTTTAGAACTGCGCTGTTTTCTCTTTGTTTTCTTTTCTCTCACGACACCTTTTTACACTTTTTTCCTTTTACCGTTACATTTTCGCCTTGCGTTGTTTTCTTCGCGACGGTTTCGTCCGCGATGTTTTCGGCTGTAACGCTCACAGATATTTAACTTTTTGGGGGCATATTTATTATGTTTCCTAATGTTTACTGAAATCAGCTTTTTGTCGTAAACGAAGAAAAACCTTTTTTTTTTTACATTTTTTTTGAAAAAAATGTGCTAAATTTTATTATGCCTAATACTATGTCTATTACTTATT
Source organism: Stegodyphus mimosarum (assembly GCA_000611955.2). Classification (NCBI taxonomy): domain Eukaryota; kingdom Metazoa; phylum Arthropoda; class Arachnida; order Araneae; family Eresidae; genus Stegodyphus; species Stegodyphus mimosarum. The sequence continues at coordinate 357,843 of KK114718.1, forward strand.
TTACTATTACTTTACTATGTCTATTCTAAAAGTCAAAACTTTTCAAATGCTTATTTATGTATAATTAGAAAGAGTACTTTAATTACATAAAAAATTTCAAACGTGTATCTATAGTTTATTTTGAGAAAAAGTACATCAAAAATGATCAATTCAACACTGTCGGTATGGGGGGTTCCGACTCCCCTTAAATAGAGAGCGTAATGATTCTTATGAACAAGATATGCGCTGCATTCCGATATCATAACAAAGATTATTTTAACTTCTTAAATGTATCTCGCATAACACTGTCCAATGATGAAAATTATTGGGCTCAAAATTTATGTTAAAATTTATTTATGAATAGCAAAATTAATGTTGTGCAATAGTGATTGACAAAATTCCATACAAATTTTAATGTAATATATGATGGTACGTGACGAAAATTGTTGGTAAGATTCATACTGAGCTCATTAAATTAATATAAATAACAGCTGTTAAGAACGTCGAACACGTACTTCGTACATCAGTCAATAAGAGCTCAAAACATTGCAGAAAGGTTTCTTAAATATTGGGTACGTATTTGAACCCTTCTTTGTATTGTAAGATCGTTTATTATTCAACTAAAATTAAAGAGTTAAAATCGCACATTTGTGTTTTACTTTTCGTCTACTGTTTCCAAGTAATGCTTGTGTGTTAATCTTCACTTGCAAGAATGATTTAAAGATTCTCAAGCAATACTCTAGAACTTCCAAAAGATTTCAACAGATGTTAATTACTTTTATAAACGTTCATTACTTTCCTTACTTAAATTTTAAAAATGATTATTCAATTCCAAGTCTACATTTCCTCATTTCAGTGGTTCATTTTGAACCACTTCTTTGGATACTATATTTCTCTTGCATGAAATATAATTCAAGAATTTCAATTTGGTTTGGTTTTTTGTTGTTTGTTTAATATCCATAGTTTGTAGCTGAAAACCTGTTAACAACATCTAAAAGGAATATTGATTAGAGAGTCGACAGCAAACTTCAAATTGCTAGTCTACAGTGTGTACTCCAAATGTGTTTATTTTTCTAAATAAAGCTTCCTATATTTTTATCGATACGATAAAACCGTGCAGTTTTCTATGCAATTAGATGCGTAACTATAGAACTGCATTTAAAAATATGCATATCTATTTACTTTTGGATAAAGAATGGAAAAGAGTAAAATTAATTATTAATTGAAATTATTGAGAATGATTCGGTACATAGCATAATTTGTTTACAAAATATTATCAATGATGTTTCAAAGAAAAATTCATAACTAAATACATAGACAGGCATAGCTAGTTCTATTATTTACAGTTATTTCAAGACCTTTGTGAAGGCAAATTGTTCGATAAGCAAATAGAGAAACTGCCAAAAACATTTCATGTTTCCACATCGAGTGATAGATAAATTTTCCAAATCACGCGATTTAAAAATTTACTATTTATTTGAGCAATAAACGCTCACACACGTCTGCTTTCCAAAACTTTCAAAATTTCTGTGTAAAGTGAAACAGTTGCAGAGTGCGTTTACCTGCTAGATGTAGAGGAAAAAATTATATAACATGACTTACTTGGCCAGAGCAAAATCACTATCAAAGCAGCCAAAGCACATATTCCTAGTATTACACACAGTGAAATTCCAATTCCTCTCCATGTGTGGCTTGTCTCAGACACTTCATCATCTTCCTGCAGGAAAAGAAAACTCTTTCAAACACACACAAATAAAACACAATAAATATGAACAATTCAGAATGGAAAACGCTTATCAAATGGAAGTACTAAAATGTTCCAACCCTATCTAATCAGTTATAAAATTGCTATTATTTAAAATCCTAATCACAAATGAACTTTATTTTGTATCTGACATTTTAAGCTCTGAATATGCGTTTCTAGGAAATACGAAGTCTGAAACATTAAAAATTAAATTAGTTAATGTCATATTCCATCTTAATTTACATCTGCTTTTGATTCATTTTTAACTACAAGTTAGTGGAAAACAAGTTCACTTACTTGATTTCTTTTAAAAATAGCAATGAATGGTGAATTTTACTTTCTTATCACTGAGAAAGTTCAAAATGTAAAACAAAATCCTCACGGCTGTTTTAAACAATTAGAAAATTAGAATCAACTATTTGCAAAAATTTACTTTGGCCTGAACTTCACTTGCTTGTATTACTCCCGGATAGGGATTGCAATTTCGGATCAATAGTTCAGTACCGGTATTCGATATTTTTTAGATCTTAATACCGGAATACTGGTTTTAATACCGGTAGTAGAAATTTTAGACAAACAAAGAAAACACAGGTGTTTCTTTGTTTTATTTGCCAGTTTTATTAGAGAGAATAAATATCGCAAAAAATCACTTGTAACTTGTAAATTATAACATTATATAAAGAATCACAGAAAGGAAAAGAAACAAGGACCAGATTATGTATTTAAATCACAAAAAAGTACCAATATCACTATGCAGTCTGTGGTACTATTAAAATTTTTTGAAATGTGATCTTAAAAGATATAATGCATCAATTGTACTGTCATCAAGCCTGTAATGTAATTTTGTGCAAAAATTATCAACTGTCGAAAATGCTCTTTCAGCATCTACGCTAGTTGGTGGTACTGTTAGCAATGCGCTTATTTACCTCTAAATCCCTCATCTTCAAATAAATCGATTTCTGGTCGGATGGGTTTGAATATAACTGATTTATGCATTGTATTTTGGTTTCTTGAAATTTTCTTAATTATCGCTAATTCTAATTTTTGTTCAAGAGACAATTCCTTTTCATTATCGATATTGACATTAGTATCATCATTATCTTCGAAAACTGTACCGAATTCCCCTGAATGTGGATAGATTCGTAGGTTTACTATAAACTTGATCAAATTTGATTTGGTTAGTCTATTTTCTTCTTTTTCATTTTCATTTTTAAAATCATTATAATTATGGAAATACAGTAATACATTTTCTATTTTGGTATGCCTTTCTTCTTTGCTATTTTAGCGATATTTCTTCAGATAGTGATGTGTGTTTTTCTTTCAGTGACTGCAATATGGAATTTATTGTTGCATTAGCTGTTAATAAATTAGAATCTGTCCGATATAATGCCATCCAGGTAGTTTTATTGGAAGGAGAGCTGATACAGTTCAGGATATTAAGTCGAATTTACTATCGGAAAAATTAATTTGCAGGTTAAGTCGATTATTCCTTTTTGGACTGGATTATAAATTTTCAAAAATCTTTCCATTATTAGGAGTAAACTGTTCCAACATGTTTTAGAATCTAATATGTATTAACGTATGTTCTGCTTTATTTTCAATTACTTTATATTTTTGTAGAGGCATTTTTTGTAGGGGAACATTTAAATATCTTAACAATTTTAGAACTTTATTAATCATAGGAAGCAATTCTTGATGAATTGATATTTCGTTCTCATTAGCAATAGCTTCTTCAATAATTACACTGTCATTATCTTCATTGTGAGTATCAATTCCAGTCTCACTCTCTTCAAATTCGGAATCAGAAGTTTCTATATCCATAGTATTTGGGTTCTTCTGTTCTTTATTTTGGTATAATGCATCTGTTACTCCTAATTGAATTCTATGAGCAGAGCACAATTTTTGATTTGCACCAATCAACCTTCCAACTTTTTTCATAACCGTGTCTCCATCAGTCATTATGGATACAGCATCTTCTTTCAGAGATAATCTCTGTTTCCCTAATTTAGACTTAAGTACTTCCACGCATTTTTCGACTGGCATACTCCCCGAGACATGTGTAAGTCCTACATTTCAAAATTTGTTTTCTGAATGAATATTTATATTTAAATACTGCGTATTTCTTACACTTGTCCATTCATCAAATGTAAGACTAAAAGTTTCACTATATTTACTTTTAATTGTATTAACTCGTGTTTCAAAGAATTGCGAACACCGTAAGTGTAGTTTATAACAGTTCTTCTTATAGTGTTAATCGATGTTGGTAGATTATTAAAACCTCTGGCGGGTAGTGATTTTCTGAAGTCAGTAGAAGTGGAAAACACTCGAAATGACAAATCATCTAATGCTGTCATTTTCCTTATAATTTCATCCAAAGTATCTTTTTCTTTCAAAATAATCTAAAATCACTGGTGGGGTGGATTGGGTTTAGAAACTGTGCTTAAATTTGTATCTTCAACGCAATGAGATTCTTTCTTCTTTAACAAATTTGTATCCTGTTTCGTTTTTAAATGTGTATGGAGTCCGCTTGTAAATCCTCCATTCACTTTAATAACTCTTGAAGATTTTTTACATTGTGCCAATATATTCTTTTCATTATATAAATAATGAAACCAAACCGAAGTATTATCAACAGATTTTTTATGTTCTTTAAAGTTATTCTTAATCATTATTATGGGTTTATGAATTATGAGTATATAATAAATCTGAAAAATATTTTGAAGCCTAAAGTATGATATACAAATACTATGTGAATAACAAACTCAACAATTTAAAAAATATCGAAATTTTTCGAAATATTGCGCACTTTCTTCGCAACTACAACCTTAGTTTCACAGATATGAATATCAGACTACGAATCCTGCGCGTGTGCTGTATCGCTCTGAGCTGCAATAGGACAGGACAGTTTTGTCCCGCCTCCTTGGATGATTCACATATTGTGTCACTTCTCTAGACTGTGAGGACTGTGAGTGTGTATTCACAGTCTAATTAATTTCGCCCTTTAGGGAGACATAGAAAAATTATACTATTCGGCTATCTTGGCGAACCCTTAACATATAGTGGAAACAATTTTAAAAATGTCTTGTAAATACCGAAAAAACGGTATTTAAACTTGTGAATACCGGTTTACAAAACTGTACAAGTGGTTCAAAATACCGGTATTCAGTATCAAGGTATACCTGTATTGCAATCCTTACTCACGGCTATTCTTGAAATACATGTCTAGAGCGTTAAAAATGACCCTTTAACATGTAGCGGGATATTCAATGATAGGCCCTTTAATATTACGATCAGTCATCTTCTATCTATTAAATTAACGTCTGCCTAAAACGAAATCATCAGTTCGAATGAGCTATTGAATTTAAAAAGTGCACTAACATATGTCAGCAATGGCTATGTTTTAAATTAATTGTAGATGTATATTAAATTAGGTGTATTCAGCAGCCACAACTAGATTTACATACTGATGTATTGAAGTAATGATAAAAATACTTCTTGAATAGAACGAAAAAATAAAGCAAACTATCAATCTTTCTTGCAATTTAAAGTTATTTTTTAATTAATGCATTTTCTAATTATTCATGAACATAAAATATGCTTATTTGTCTTAATCTGTATTGT
>KK114718.1:371797-405892 GCA_000611955.2 Stegodyphus mimosarum
CCACACAAAATGATTCTGATCTCTTGTTCTTGTTTGTTTGCTTTGAACATTTAATCATTTATTTGTACCACTACCACTCAACTGTGTATTAAATTGCATTCAATTATGCCGATTCCTTCTTGGTGTTGCAATTTTCACAAACGTGAGTGTATATATGTAAGAAAAAAAATACGATGGCTTTGCTCTTTGCGAACTGGCAACCTTTAATTAATTTTCTGCAATTCAGGATCTTCCCCTAGACCAGTACCTTCTGGAACATTCGCGCCTGTTACATAACCTCCTCATATAAATGCTGCGTCATAAGTTTTTCTATAACAGATGCCTTCTCGCCTTCATCCTCCTAACGTCTTCGCTATGCTCCTCTTTCTGTGCTAGAACGTTATAACGTATTAAAGTCAGTCGTACCTAAGTAGTTCAATTATTGAATAACCTGCTCTAAATTAAATCATCTGCTGTAAATTAAAATAAAGATATGCTGCTAAAGTGAAAGTCCTGAGTTGTATTTTTCTCCATGGTTCAATCATCCCAGCTTCGTCAAACATCTGCCGAAACGTGTAATGGAATAGCCTCACCACTCACCCACGATGTGTTAAAATAACTGAAATATTACATATATATATACTGATCATAAATTCTACGTCTTGCAGAAATTACAAAACCTTACCTTTTAAATATTACTGTGAAGAATTGTAAATTATTTTAACAATTACATAATTTTGAGTGATTATTAATTCATTAGTTGTGAATTACATAATCACTGAAGTATTCTCATTGAAATTTATTTTAAACAATGCTGTTTTACAACTAACTATATAGTTTTAAAGTACTCATTTTTTTCAACTAACCCATTATTTTATATTCCTGAACTTTATTGTCGTGTCTTCCTTTCCGTTTTCCAGCCAAAATGCAAATTTGAACTCGTGCGTACTTAACTGATGGTTTGAGACTGCTTCAGTAAAAGCGCGTTCCGCCTTGTGAAGGCCACTTTACTAGTTAATATTCTAACATAACATTCCTGTATACGGCGTTGCCTTAATCATGCAAACAGTGCTGTCAAGTCAGTGTAGGTTTAAGCCAACTTGCACGTTAATTATACTGGTATAGCCTTTAACAAATTTTCTATTTATATTTAGTTTAAATTTAATATTCTACTTTTGAGTTTACACCATAACTGCTAGATGGTTTTTGTAAGTACCAGGAGTGCCTTCTGTTCGATGTATTTGAATTCTTAATAAAAGAAGCTTATACATCCTTCTGACGTTCTGTTTGCTTAACTAGACATGACAATAAGTAGCTTAGTCCTATCCAAAAGAGTGAGACTCAACATAGCAACTCCGTAACATAAATAATATTGCTCTCAATGTTTTAGAGACATTAATTGACACTTATTGAAGATCTTTAAAGAACCTCTAAAATTCGATCTGCTTTGTAATATGTCAATTAGAAAAATTTTTCAGTTAAATAAAAATAATTTGATTAATAGAATACAATCTGTAATATTTCCGTTTGCGTAATATATACATGACGACAAGTGTTTGAAACGTGATTTTTCGACAATATTAAATGTGAAGCTAAACCAATAGCAAGAAAAGGAGTTTGATTTTGCTCTTACCTTTAGATTTAGGCAAGAATGGTGCGAATGAACGAACATAATCTGTTTCACCGATGGCTTCCATTATGCTAATTATTCGTTATGCGTAACATTGTGTCCCAATGGAATTGTTTTATCGAGTCCCTCTGGTAAAATCACGAAAATCAATAAATATTTTCACAGACTATCCGAAATATCTTTCACGCTTGAAATGCTTGAAATTTACTATTTGTGAATAATAAAATAGTTATGTAAGCTGTCTCAAAAGATTTTATATCAGTTTATTCTGAGACTTTCCAGTCTCCCACAGAAGGTTGAATACTCAGATGTGCTTCTCCAGTTTATGCATCGGACCTTAATTTTACGAGTGGCCTAAGTTTCAATAAGTTGTCTGAATTGGACATCATATTCTTCAATACTGTCTTAAAATAATGCGCAACATGATTTATGGTCAATCATTCTGTTTATCTCAGCTGAGTATGATGATACTGCGTGACGGCAAACTCTTGATCTCTTGATCTCTTGATGTTTTTCATCAAGCCAATGCTCGAATTAAGAAGCTCGAAGATAGTCCAATTTCCACTTCGTCAGAAAGTTGTTGATAGTTGCAAGAAAATCTTTTTTTTTTTGTATGTTTACAGAAGTTCTTGGTCAAGGAGGATTTTATGTTCTTCATTTATAAAATGATATTAAATTATAGGGTTATTTATGTTTTCCTCTCTTCATCGGTTTTGTTTGTGCACAGATGTTTTGTATTTACCCGCTTCCGAAACCGAGAGTAAGGCAGATATACCTCTATTTTAAAGTAAGGTGAAAATCTGTATGAGATCCATAAATCAGAACAGAGTAAGTTATGTGAGGCATCACCATAATTGATAGTTTAACCTTAATTTAGGATAAAACGAGTTTTCAACCAATGAGATAAATTCACGATCTTACAAGAGAAATGTTGGATCTAAGGCTAATAGATTAAAACGTTAACAGAAGTCGCTTGGCAAAAAATATTAAATTTCTGGTTAAACTTAAGAGAGCAAGGCAGCTAAGTTAAGGAATACTTAGATGTGACGAATTGAAAATAAATGCTTAAATATTTATATTTATCAATATAATGATAAGTTATGTATTGATGTATACGCAAGTGATAAATATTTGTTCAGCGTAATAATTAATGGAGAATTAAAGATTGAGAATTGCTACCTTAGCCTTCTTTGAGATATTCATCTTTGACTGTTATTTATCAAATGCGTAGGTCAATCCCATTACTGTTTCTAAAATTTCTATATCTGAAATTATCTTTTTGAGATTCTATAGTTATATTTTTTCTTATTCGAAAAGGATAAACTCAGAATTTTATTACTTAGCTTTGTGGATTCCATCCTTTTAATTGGATAAACCAAGAAAAATGAACAATACATAAACACTTTCAAGGCCGCATACCGAAAATGCTTTAAAAGAACGCAAAATCATTTCTTGATGTCAGCATATAGAAAATTTTAGATATTAATACCGGAGATTTCATCGAAATCAATAACAATGGTTAACAGATATTAAAAAAAGAACAAATCTAAAGCATCTTTCTGAAGTAAAACTGATATGATACGGTTTCCTCCTTTGTAAAGGAAGTAGGTCAGATCTCCTAAACTTCGCCTGTCTGGTTTTATATCGAAAATGCGATATACAGTTTTCTTTGCGCTGAGGTACATGAAACTTTTATATTTGTTTCTCTCTATCTCTCGGTGCCATTTTATTGAGAAACTCACTATCTTTCAGATATATTATTCTTTTTCTTCAGTTACTTTGTGAAAAATGTAATACGAGAATAAAAACCTTTCTAAGATTCTAGACTTCGGAAGAATTTGCTATGAAGAAACGTAAAAATTAGTCTGCTTTCCTTTGATTTATTTCTAATTAGAACATTTTATTAATCATGTTAAGAACTTCTATTAAGTTTACATGTATGAATACAGAGTATAATAAAAGGAAACCAAATTTTTCTGGTATATCAAAGATCAGTTAGAGATTAAGATAAAAATAATAAAAAGAGAGAGATCTAATGTGTTTGATTAAATAACAGCATCAGAAAGAAGTCGAACTTGTATTTTTGAAGGTGGTTTGCGAAAAAAGGAAACAAATGATTTTTGATTTAATTATTAACCCTTACTTTGATTATTATGTTTCGAATTTGATGTATGTACATCCTTTTACACTCTTAATCCCCATTTTGGATTTAATTATTCTCTTGATTTTGGTGTATGTTCATCCTGTTACAGTGTTAATCCGCATTTTTGATTTAATCATTATCTCTTGATTATATACACGCATATATATATATATATATATATATATATAAATTACAGATTAGAAATAAAGAAAATTAATAATTCTTAAAGGCCTTAAGGCTAATAATTTAAATAATTGATTTAAAGAAAACTAAACGACATTAATAAAACGCCTGTAAGAAATTTTGAACTTTGGTTCTGTTATTATATTGTGCAATTAACTTCCAGTCTTGCTTGAAAAGGACTTACATTTACAATTGACTTCAAAATTTTTTTTTTCATTTTAAAATGTTTAATTGCTTATTAGCGTTTTATTAATATCGATTAATTTTCTTTAAATTAATTATTTAATTAAATGTTTAATTTCTTACAGGCGTTTTATTAATGTCGTTTAGTTTTCTTTAAATCAATTATTTAAATTATTAGCCTTAAGGCCTTAGCCCAGAAGGGCTATTAATTTCATTTTGGCATTTTTCGTCGATTCACATTTATCACTTTTCGGACTGTTGCCACCAAATATCAAGCCCTGTATTATATTTAAAGAAATTAAACAATGAAGAATCTGCATAAATGTATGTATGTTTCTCTCATTGGTACCTAGAGCCATCAAATTTTGAATAATGCAATCCCTATCGAATATGGGCATCTGGAAGCCCTAATTTGGAATTTGTTTTATTATCTATTTCATATTTCATCAGACATTAAACAATTTTTATTGAGAAACTCAGCGATTTCAAAGCGAGGAATGGCAACAATATGAGAAAAAATCATTTTTATCTCCGGGACGCGAGGCTGTGTATCGGTAATTCTAAAGATATGTTAAATTTAAAATTATTTTGCGTTATTGATGTTGAACTGAATTTTATAGTTTAAGTGCTAAGAGCATGATATTTAAAAAATAAAGGTAACACTCAGAACGTTAAAAAACACTCCTTTGGGCGTAATGGAAACTTTGAAAGTTTTCAGATTTTTTATATTGTCTTGTTTTCGTTTAAGTTTTTATTTTAATTTAAAATTTTTCCCCACTCTTGCTGTTAGTTTTGAGTTTGAGTTTATCTTTGGATTATATATATATACATAGACACACGTGAACATAATATGTATGGTTATGTAAAATATGAACGTTGATGATAATATTGAACATGATGGTGATCCCATATGCCTTATAATTACCTTTATTTAAGGATGCTTACATTGCATAATGAGGGCATCAAGCAATATAAGCGCAGAGATTGAATCACACTATATTGACAAATTCAAATTGTGCTAATTTGTTTCACTTTAATTGGGGTTTTGTACTTAAGATTTTACGTACTTAACACTTGTTCTTCTCTAAACTTGCAGAAGGAAGGTGTATTTCTCACGTAATATTTGAAGTTAAAAATTCTGAATTTGAGTTTACATATTTATAACTTATACTGCTGGAAGCAGAATTATTTGCTCTTCAAATTAAAAACACTATCAAGTCAATAGCTAAATTAGATTTTGAGTTATAGAAATTTATTTAACAAATATTAATACTTTTTTGCTTTTTCGAAAGAAGGGGGGAAGAACACAGTTTTGAGTAATATTTGAAGTTGCCTTTTTCACTGATAAGGGGCCTTCCGGGCGGGGTGATAGGTTTTCCATCCGGCCGTCTTCGCAGGTGTTTATTTCGCGGACTTTTTGGCGAAACGGGGAAAAATGGTTGAACTAACGGTTTGAAAATTGGAAAACTTTTACAGTGAGTAAGGCTATGGTGGGTTGAACAGGTTGTTTTCACAAACTCCGGTGCGTGTTGGAGAGTTACGTTAAACGTTCTTAACAAAAACTCGATGCAATCGTCTCTCTCGGTGTTACTACTTCGTAGTGACTTTCGAAAAGAGGCTAGACTCTCTCCCTCCGGCGATCGTAGACATGCTGCGTTAAATTTTGTTCATGCCTCCTATTCGGCTTCTCAGCTGCTTCTTCTACTCTAGTATGCAATGATCTTGATTTCACCTAAGCGCAATTTTGACTTGCGGCGCAGGGATGCCACTAAGAAAAGAAAATCTACTTAATTAATCGAAATAGCTTATTAGTTTGCAAGCTTTTTCGCTTCTCATGTTTTTCCACTCAACGATTTTGGAGAATTTCCCGACGTTTTCAATAATTTGTTTTCCTGAATGATTCCTGATGAATGTTCCTGCTTCATAGGTACGGTCTGTTGTCACCATCCTTCGTTCCGTTTGCCTGAGTACCGGGTCCAGACTCTGTATCGGCGAGTTGATGCCTCCCGTTTCGATCAACTTTCCAGCAGATCTCTCGGAGTTTTCGGATGTTTCATCTCTTTCCGTGTGGTTTCTTCGTCGAAAGGCAACTTCGGTTCATGAACATCTGAGGAACTAGTCCTTACCTGGGAGGAGAGACATGCAGTTCGGACGATATGGAGATAAGAATTTTGTTTTGTTTATATTACACTAGATTGTTTAGAAATTCAATAGTAATTGGATAAGTAAATTTACTCCTACGCAAAACTTAATTCTTGAAAAGTGCTTAGAAGGGATGATCTTAGAAACTTAATTTTTCCTGTTATAACTAAGAAAGATTAGCTAAGTTCAATACCCTAGGATTTGAAGTTCAACTTACTTAAGGGTTTTCTTAAGATAATTGGTTTGACTCAACAGTACCTTTATTTTGTTAGATTGTTAAATATGTGCAATATAGTAAGTTAAATTTGTGGTTTAAGTTGATTGAGGGAAAATTTGTGAAGGAAAAAAAATCTATGTGAATTGATGCTAAATTAGTGCAATAAGATTTTATATTTTCATACTTATCCGATTCTTTTTATTCTCAATAGAATTTTAAAAACATTATTTTTAAGAATGTATTAGTAGGTCATAACAATTGATAAATTCAGTTCTGTTGTTGATGTTTTAAGATGCAAGGTTTATCCTAATTTTATTAACAGTCATTTTAAGTTATGCACCTTTTCTATCTTTTCTAATTTCAGCTTACAATTTCTTACCAGAAGGTAATTTCAGAAACGCAGTTTATGAAAATGTATAAGAGTACTATTTAAGTCGATGTTTTGCTGACTTTGAGAGAGAGAGTGTCTGATTCCCTGACTAGCGAGCGTTTGCCTTTTGGCTACGTTCTCTCTAAGCTACTACGCTCGGCCAAACTTTAGGCCCTTGCTGGCTTCGCCGATTTAATTAATAATTAGGGGCCAACTACTTAGAAACCTGATAGCTTCCTCTATATCTTTCAGATAGCTTTATTTAATCTAGTTTAGTTTAATTTGATAATCATTTAAGTTCAAGTCCAAGTGGAGGCTCCGAGTCGGAAGTTGATTGTAATTATTCTAAGAAATAAAGGGTAGTTAACCCTTCTTAAGTCTTACATGTTTATTCTCACACTTAAGCGATTATTCGCTCGTGTTTGTGGAGTTCTAAGATTGAACATTGGAATTAAATAAGTAAAACCCCGCAAAGAATTCTGTATTCACTCTCCGGAGAGCTTTAGTTAAAACTATAATTGTTATGTGTTTTACCTAACGTGCCTAATTTGGAAATAAAACCCTAAGGTTATCTTGAAATTTAAAAATGTTTGTTTTATTTATGTATTAGGTTATATGATTTTATTCATTGAACATGTTTTTCCCACCAACATAAATGTTAGTAAGGTTGTTCGTAATATATATTAACACAACGCAATGTTCTAGAACATTATCAGCTTGATTTGAGGCAAATTTTAAATTGTTCGTGATTTCTTCTTAAAAGCACCATAGAACAATTTCATTTCGGGCGCAACTGCAGATGTCATTAGATTCTGAAAGCGCGAAACGTGAACAATTATCCAAATCCTTACGGGGATTCAAATAACGAATCTTCTATGTGTTATACGAACATGTTTGCCACCTACAATACAACACGAAACACAAGAGAATTCGGATTTCCTTATAGTATTTTAATGCTAGAGGATATTCAGCATTTTTTAAAAATGCAAAATATGTTCTTCTATTCAACTTTAAAATTTGATCTTCAGTACCTATTAGTCAGGATGTTTTTGTTGATTTACTTTTAAATGCATAATCAAAGTATGTTCTAGAGAAATTCAGTTAATTAAGGGATTTTCCCCTCTTCTGTACACAGTTAGGAAGTAACTCAAAATCTACAAATTTTTACATTGTAATAAAATGCAAGTTGTATGAGCTGTAAATTTATAAGCATGCAGGGTAATTAGAATTTTTGATGGAACAGGCATGAAAAATGAGCAATGCCCTCGCCGGGACTCAACCTGGACCTCTCGAACACGCGCCGAGTATGTTAACCGTTACACTACAAAGGAAGGGAGAATATACCTTACGTATTCCTGAATTTAAAGAACGACTGGGGATTAAGAGACCCATTTGCCAAAGCCCGGTGGTGAAGAATTATCATCCACCACGTTTTAGCTCGGAGGCCACTACAGAGTTATTAAATAATTTTGATATGGGAGACTTTAAAAATATGCAATGCCCTCGCCGGGACTTGAACCTGGACCTCTCGAATACACGCCGAGTGTGCTAACCGTTACACAATAAACGGTTAGCACGGCAGAAACGGCAAAAAGGAGATTGAAAATAACCTTATAAGCATATCTAGTGATTTTAAATCCATTTTATTTCTTTCTGTTTCGAATTTAAGAATTAGAGAAGGATTCTGTGTCTTTTAACAAGCAAAATATTTTCATTCTGTGCCGTCTTAAATTAGATTGCTCAAAGAATTATTTCATATTTATATTTTGGCAATTTAAGGGCTATTCATAACTTCAAAATAGTTGTTCGGAAGTCTAGACACAGTTTTTATTTTGTTACGCTTGTTGATGCTGCAAAAAAATAATTTTCGAAGTGCAGTTTAACTCAAATTATACGCAACCTGATATCTTGAACCTAAATCCGAATGTATTCAGTCTTTCCTAATATGCATTTTTCTTCTGTGTTTTTTGGTAATAACTTACCAGTCTCAGTTTTCGTACTGTAATATTCAAAATGCATCTTAATATAGCATACTGATTAAAAATGCTGTATAATATCGAAAAGCTTATATTCTAGCTAATTTCTCCTTTATGGAGAGTTTTCATAGGATGAGTATTTTACCACAATTGCCAGTGTTTTAACATATATGTTTGCAAATAATATTAAATCTTTCTTTTTTTGTTGAAGATTTCCGTAATAAAAATTAAATGACCAGTTTATAAAGATGAGGTGACTTTTATAACTTTTTATCAGAAAATAATGCTACAGGAAGTTAATGAAAGCATTCAAATAAGGTAATCTTGATGCCCATAATGAGAAATATACCTCCAATGAACTACAAGGAAATAGGTTTAAATGAAGGGCACTAAAAATGCGCATAGTTTAGGCAGTACAAGGAAGTCATGCGGTGCCCACATCAGATAACGTTTTATCTGTTTTGACAGAAAATCATCTTTGTCGTAGCTAAGAAATTAAGTTAAATTTATGCTAACCACCACATCATAAAGAAACCATTTTGGAAGAGTACTGTTTAATACAACAGTGCAATATCATATCCTTGCTTTGTTCAACATCATATCCTTTGGCCAAATATTCATTTTCAAGATTATCTCCTTTATTTTCTAACAGTATTCACACTATAAAATATTCTTCTGAAATCGCCGATAAACTTAGATATGTATCTCCTTGCGTTCCATTATGGTTCCTTTTGATATTAAATCACTATTTACTCATGTTCCATTCGAAGGAGCACTAAAATGTCTTCGAACTAGGCTTCGAGAATTTCATTTGACATATACTGAATTTGAGGAGTTAATTTCTCTTACTAAAGTCTCTTTGAATCTAAATCACTTTATTTTTCAAAATAAATATTACCTCCAAAGTTAAGGATTAGCTATGAGCAATCCTCTCAGTCCTGCTGACATTTACATGCACTATTTTGACATCAGAGTATTTGAGAAGCTAGCTTTTCTTCTCCGGGATTCGCTACATAGATGCCACTTTCTTGCTTTTTGATGTAATAAACAAGATATATTCGGGTTTTATCTGCTATAAATTCGTTTGATCCAGCTATTCAGTTCACATTCGGAATTGAATCTAACAATACCCTTCCCTTCCTTGATATTCTGGTAATCCGCAAAGAATCGGATTTCAGCACTACTGTTTACCGCAAAACTTTTTGGTTTGTTTGCCTCCACATTTTACATTATTCAACCTTTTAATTTTTTGCTTCTGATGATGAGGGACCTGTATTTGTTTGCCTCTGAAATCAATAGCGTCTTAATTAAAGTATAATCAAATCATAATGTTGTTGCTTTGTCTAATTTTATATGAATATAACCTATACCTAAACATAATGAGTTGCAATATTTGAACCTATTATAAAATATTAATTTACTTGGTTTATCTTAATATGCTGTTTTATAACTCGAGATGCCGAAGCATGTAAAGATTTTTTTGAAACTTCTATTATTTGAATGAATATTAAAATTCCGATGCGTTCATTTGAACTCCTAAGTACATTCTAAACATCTAAGGAAATTAGAATATGCATTTAAGCAAGTAAAAAAATTCTAAATGCACCAGAAATCTCAAAGATCACTTTTTAAATCACACTTTTGATTTCGTTAGTGAAGTGTAATAATTCAATAATAAGAAGTGTAATAATAACAAGGGACTGCAGTATTTCAATACAATAACAATAAAAATACATGATTTCCATTAATAAAATATTCAAAAAAAGGAATTTTATTTCAAAATTATTCAAAAATATTGTAAATATAATTTTTGATTTTTTGGCTAAATAAAGGTTCTTAAAAATAAATTGTAAGGATATTTACTAAATCTAACGCAAAATGATTCATTTTTGAAAATGATTCTCAAATTTAAGAGAAGGAAACACAGCATGATATATCATATTATAACAAGTAGTTTTAGCCTTAGAGTACTAAGGTCTCCAAAACAGCAAAGAGTTTCTCTAGGGAATCAGAAAGGATAATCTGAAAGCATCAATCACTATACGCACAGGAGGAAAAACAAAATTCTCTGGAGAAATTGTAGTTGTCTAGTTTCTAGCTTTGTGTCTCTAGAGGAATTCTTAGAAGTTCCGGGATCAGGGAAAAGGAATTATATCTCGTAGCACAGTCTTGTTATTTTGGACCACAAGGACAATATCTCACAGCAAAACTTATTTAGTAGCAAAGCACATATTAGCTATACAGCAAAGCAAAAATATAAGATCAAATCAATAATACTTTGATATTTTAACGGATAAATTGCGAGTACAAATTAATTGTAAATAATATCCTCATTCTCAATTAAAAATCAAACTGCAAAAGAAATTTTGGTTAAAATGCAAAACGTATACATTAGATTATGAACACAGAACCTAAAGTTTTACCCCCAAATAATGACATTTAGTTTGGAATTAAAAATCGAGTGCAGGGTAATATAAAGTTCCCATTGTGTGAATTTGTACTGAAATAGTAAGTTTCAGTTAAACTCGAATTTTAATTTTTTTAATATATTGTGAGAGTTCAAAGCAGAGATATTTCAAATAGATATGAGAACATGATTCAAAGGTTTCTTAGAAAAACCTTCTATGCTTAGTGTATAGTAGACTAAGTTTATGATAATATGTCGTAAAAATAACTGTCAAAAGACAAAGTTAATATTATAAACACTTAGGTGATGATTCGAAAAATCGTCGTTTTCAAACTTACATAAATAACATTATTTGTCTTTCACTACGGTTGGTTATTTTCTTTTTTTATTCCCAGAATTAAATTCTGTTGAAGATTTTCCTGCTTTTAAATCCACTTAATCCCAATACCAAAATGGCCATCTTAATGCTAGGAAGTGCTTTTTAAATACTTGAGAAAATGAAAGAAATGTAAAAAAGAGGGAACAAGAATACATTACTAGAACATCGAAAGATACTACTCTGGAAGCATGACATCCTAGAATATGCCAAAGAATTCGAAAGAAGCGTTAGAAACAAAGTACGTTACGAAAAATTAAATAATGCCTTATTTTCAAGTATATTTAAAATAATAAAACTAATTGCAGAAACGAGAGGGTTACCTCACCCAGAAATAAATACTTTAAGTAACTTCATAGACTCTGGTTTAGATTCAAGCATGGAGGAGAACACGAAAAACTTCAGTGCATTAAACACTTTCATAAGGAAACGGACATGAGACAACGTGCCAACATTTGAGTCGATCTTTAGAGAGGTTACGCACTCGTGTGCAAAATTAAGGGAATTTAAAAATATGTTACGTTTAAGAAAACGATTGAACCAAAGGTACCCCCAAAGAATTATGAAAATGTTCAGTATCAAACCCGTACGCTTACGCATATGTACTTGCGGAGATCTGATTTTAGAGAGGATGTAGGCGTATGAAGCGTTTCCGCGATCTGTGTGCTCGTACTCCTTAACTACATTCGCCGTGTTTCTCTCAAGAGTTTGGTAAATTTTATAACATATCAGGTAAGTAGCCACGAACATATAAATATAACGCAATGAAATAGAGAATCATTGGCAGATTGGAGGCAAGCCTGTAGAGACATTAAGTATTTTTTGAAAGCAGGAGAGATGAAAAATGAGCAATGCCCTTTCTGGGACTTAAACCACGGACCTCTCGAATACGCGCCGAGCGTGCTGACTACTACACCACGAAGGCATGCTAAGAACGCAGGAGAAATACCTTATAAGCAATCAAGCGCAAGTGGCGACAGAGTCCAATGTAACGTCTACTGTCGTCTGCACTTTGTGGAAACAATTTCAAGACCCTGGATCCATGTCGAGAAGACCTGGACAAGGTCGACCAAGGTCCACAACGAAGAATGAGGATGGTTATTTGGCATTTTCAGTGAGACGACACAGGATTGCCATAGCTTCACCGTTCTCACGTGAAATATTTTGCCACAGGGAACAGAGTTTCATTGTCTAATTGAGATAAGACTGTATGCCAGAATACCCACTTTTGCGTCTCGCTCACTGCAGTACACAAGCGAGTGCTTTTAGAACAGTACAGGCAACATGCATTTTGGACCAAACTTCAATGAAACACCGTACGTTTGATAGATGAGTCGAGATTCGGCCTGGTCACGGATTCTCAGCATACCTGTACCTGGAGAGAATTTGGAGCACGTAACCATCTCTCCCTTATCAGGGAAAACGATCACTGTGGTTGAGGTGTAATGGTTATTTCAGGCATTATGTTTGGCGGCCGTTAGACAAATACTCCTTGATTGCTATGAGCTAAAGAGAAGTGATTCTATAGAGAGGAGCCCTTTATTTGACTTTTCAAGTGCACAGTTGGTTCAGAGTTTTTGCTAACGTACGAAAACGTGCGGCCAAATAGGCATCAGTTGTTCGACGATACCAAACGTAAATGAAAGTAAATGAAAAACAAAAATCAAACAATACATGTAAACACTTTTATTTCAAAAATGATTGTACATATACGGTTCCAAGTCATTTTTGCTTCCTGAATGCAAATTTCAAAGAACCGATTTTTCTAAGATTACTTTTATTTAAGAAAAAGCAAAACTCATTTCAGTCAGTAATAATAATAATAAAGATGAAGCTAACATCTATTAACTTAATCCTTTACAATTTGCAAGTAATTAAACTTTAAGAGGAAAAAAGCATTAAAGATCTTTTAATCTTCATAAATATTTCAATGTCTGATTTCCCTTGCACACATATTTAAATTAAACAAGGCACCTAATTAGAATTTCAATCAACATAGCAAATATTTAAGTAAACATATATGTCCTTAATTTGAAAGTTAGACATTCTTGTGCGATGCACTAATCTGCAAAGTCGTTTCAGGCTATTGTTCATTACATCACGTACTGTAGAATGCAATGCTATTCTATTAAAGATATTGTATTTTGTGAAAAATGATAGAATTTGAACAGAAAATTAAATAGCTATCCGATTAAATTAGTTAGTCTAAATGTCCCAAAGTCACGCATCATATGTTCTAGAAGAGAGAAATTTTAAATATCTCTGCCAATATGCCAATTTGTTTAGTCAAATCAAAGGATGACGTGTTGCTTTCCAAATTAGTGTAGCCGATCTCTAGAATAAAATGCTTTTAACTTTGATGAATAGCTTGATTAAATACAGTATTTTATGGATTTAATATTACAATCGCAGAAAATTACTTGTACATAAAGACGAGGATATTTTAATCATACGCCTATAACATATAAGAGGTTGCGAAGCATTATGCACATTAAATGTTTACGAAACTACTTAAGAGTCCGCTATTATCGCACGGGAAATATGTCTTACATGTTAAAATATAAGTCATCTATCACATGTCAGAAATAATCACACCTATGAGTAAGACATTTCAAAATTACTTAAGTACAGCTTTTGTTTTTCAAATAAAAAAGAAGCTTACAAATTTAGTTCGGAAAATAAAGTCTAATATATAAAATAAATCGCAAAACATAAATATGAAACAAGTCTTTGAAGAATACATAAAAATAAATCTAAAATAAATAACAATAGGATTTTTGTTTTATTACAAAGTTGCGCAGCGATCTTCATTATTATTTTTTTTTGTATAATTTCAAGGGAAAATCGATGAGTTTGACAATACTGATTCATAATCCATAATTCCCAAAAATTGCTTTGGCCATTTTATTCGCGTTGAGTTCAGCTTATAAATGCGAGCAAATATTTTCACACATGAATTTTTTAATCACGAATAACAGCAGGTTAATTACCGAAAATTCAGATGCTTATATTTGTCTTAACCCCCTAAACGTTACAGGTGTAGGCCTGAAGTTTCAAATTTCTTCAAACTTTCATGAATTAATGGCATTGCCTTGATCATAATTAAAAAAATAACTCTCATATTTTGTACTTTGATATTTTTTCTTCCAATTTACATCCAAACCAAAATATGATACATTAAAAGCTGGCATGAATTTTCATGTGTAATAAATAATAAAGCCAGGCTTCTATACGGAATTTTCCGTCCTTAACGCTGGATTAATTATAAGATAGACTTGATTAAACTGACATCACAAGTTTTCCATCAGACAAGCCACTGATTTGATATCGAAGAGAAAAATAGAGTTCATTCAGTTACGTTTGCCTTTATAATAATTAAAATTAAAATTATAATTATAATTTTATGTTTAAAGCGTATAGCAGTATTTTCTCAATAACGTTTTTAATTATTATTCATCAAAAATGAAAGTACATCTGCTCCGAAACGTCTTTTTCACATACACATTTCCGTTGATTTTGACCCGCAGCCAAAAATGGTTGCCGACGGCTAGACTTCTATTAAATGTCAATAATAACTGCTTTCTTCAAAAACCACCTTCACAGTTTACAAGAAAATAGGTTTGTCTTTATTTTCCTACACGTTTTCAGTAAAGAGCATAATCTTTTAATACATTAGTTTCAAACGTAGCCATGATCATAGATCCAAATCGTTAATAGTTCTACATCAGTAACAAGTTTGTCCTATTTCATAATTAGCAATCACTGGAGTATAAATTTTAACTTCAAGAATAATTGAAGTTTTAATCCCTGTTGTGAAAGGGAAGTCAGGAGTTATATCAAATAAATCCAAGATGAGTTTGCATCAGTTAGTTAAACCTTTTTAATTTAATAACTCGTGCAGCTTAATTTAAGTTTATTACTTCTTTCTGAAATATGCATTTTAATTGATTTGGTAAAAAAGTCTAGAACCATCATCTTGAAAAGGTATATTTTCATAGAAGACTTTCCGAAGATGGAATTCACATGACGATCAGATAAATGAATACCAGTTACTTGTTTAAAGTTACTCACGAAGGCATATTGTGACGAACTCTTTGTCATAAATAGTCATGCACAAACTACACTGCTGGCCACTCAAATTGCAAAACCAAGAAAGACAAGAGATATCACAACAAAATTTATTTAGTAGATAACATGTTGACCATATATCAAATGATTAAATTTACAGACTTCAGTGAAGTGTGGTTCCTTTCAGAATTAGTAGCCAGAGTAGCCGCCATTGTTGGAAATCACCGCTGCCACACGCCTCGGCATTGATTCAAAGAGACTTTAGATGTGTTCTTGGGGTACAGCAGACCAAGCAGCTTCCACACGTTGCCAAAGTTGATCTGGTGTGGCAGCTTGGGATGTAATCTGGGTCAATCGTTCAGCAACCATGGACCCCATGTTTTCTATCGGCGAAAGATCCGGACAGCGAGCCGGCCAGGGAAGCAATTCAATCTGACGATTGACGAAGAACCCTTGGACAATTCGTGCCACTTGTGGTTTCGCATTATCCTGTTGAAAAATGGCTGTGAGCAAGCCCTGAAGTTAAGGAAGGACAACTTTCTCCAACACCTCGGAGACGTAGCGCTGGTTGTTTACAGTACCGGCAATGCGTACTAAAGGAGTGCGAAAGTGATATCCAATACCGCCCCATACCATAATACCCGGTGCAGGACCAGTATGGCGGTGCATAACGCAGCTGTTAAGTATCCTCTCTCCACGGTATCTCCAGACTCGAATCCGACCATCATGGCGTTGCAGACAGAAGCGTGACTCGTCAGTAAAGACAAATTCATTCCATTCTGCCGTCCACATCCTTCTTTCATAGCACCATTTTCCATTTATTAATTCAATGCAATTATTAACAATTGTTTAGTAGTTACAGTTGCTATAGTCATAAAAATAACAGTTAATAGATTGCTGTAAGTGGAAATGTTTCTAATACACTATAAGTTGTTTTCTCCCTCCTTTCCGCATGCCTTCGTGGCGTAATTGGAATCATACTAGACGCATATTCGAGAGATTCAAGTTTCAACATCGGTGAGGTCATTGTACGTTTGTTATATCAGTGCCTTTCAAAAGCACCAAATATAAACTAGTGCTTTTAGCGGTTAGTACATTAAAACAACTTAGATTAGCCAAAAATATCAATCAATTAAATTTTTCTTGCGTTGCGTTATCGTTTAGAAAAAATAAACCGAACAACCCAATGATAACTGGTGGATATCATGTAAAAGTAGACAAGGTAATAAAATAAAACTTCATTCTAAATTTATAAAGTGCAAGAGACTTTTATCCTACCTTTAAAATTAATTTACACTTTTAACATATAATGATAATACTCGCAAGAGTCAAAAAAATATTTTACATTTTTACATAATTTAGCATATAATATTAGTATAATATTAGTATCAAACATATCTTAAAATTACAAATGGAAATTAATTGATAATTAACTCATTACACTTATAATCTCATAACATTGCACCTCTAGATATTAACCAAAATTTATGTTAAACACCTGAATACTATTATATAGAATATTATTATACAGCAGAATTATCTTCATCTAGTAATCCCTACTCTTTCAGCAGAAGAAAGAAATTCTTTTTGGTCGCAAATTTCAAGAAAGGGCATAAGCTAAATGAATTAACATGAACTTGATTTTGAAATGAATTAGTTACTTGAATTAAATTTAATGATTCAATAAATTTCATAAAAAGAAAAATACTTATCTCTTGAAAATCCAAACAGGTGGCAGCAGCACCAACCCGATTAAGGTAATTATATGGCGAGAAAACATCAAAGTCTATAAGCAGAAGGCAGGCTAACCTTTTTGGTACTGCCGGGGGGGTGAGGTATAACCGGCAAGAAGTCGAATCTCACTAGAGGTGACTGGTGGCTTCTTCCCGAAACGTGTCACTCAGCTTCCCGAATATGTGTGCGACAGAATATGACTAAGGCGACATCTGAATTGAATCTCAGGTTACGAAAGGAGGAATAATTGGCTATGAGAAGGACCTGATGAAGCAGCAATCAAGTGAAGCATCGTCACAGCTCTTTTTTATATGCGAAGGATGTAATGGATTTACAGTTGTACTAAGACATAGATGAACCCTACTTCCATGGTGTAGAAGCTCATGTTAACTGATGGTGTAGAAATATGACAAAATTTCATTTCTAGGAGTAAAGAGGACAACTAGAAAAATTCGTCAAAAGCTTCACAGCCGCATTCAGATTCTTAGATTCTACTTAGATTAGAGAGCGAAAAATCCAATGCACAGACTTTTGTTACGAACGTTTACCAACGGCGCCAAAACTAATTCAAACGGGTGACAATTCCTTACAAAAACGTCCCGCAGAAAACAGTACAAAAAATCTTACTTTTCAAAGCGTTAGTTCAACACTTTTCCCCCGCATCGCCAGAAACTTCACCAATCAAACACCTGCAGAATGTAAACAACTAGTAAACCTATAGCTCTACCGGATGTCCAAAGTGACCTTCACCTTCATACGCCCCAAAGCAACTCAAAAAGGAAAAGATACGCAAATTTATCCTCCTACACAAAATCCAGCGAAAGCTACAAAATGTTGTTAATTAAATGAGCATATTTCACAAACTAATTAAACTATCAACTTGACAGTATTTTTAAATTAAAGTGCAAATTTTTATGTTTCTTCAAGTATAAGTTTCAAATGAGTAAACTCAAATTAAGTATGTTTAAATCTAGATTATAACATGAAAATCACACCTATTTCCATTGTCGCTTTCTGAAAACGAAAGTAACGAACTTACTATCTTACGTACAAAACTCTGATTAAAAATAAAACAAATTGACACAGAGATTAAATAAAATACACATTGTATAGCATAATTTGAATTAATTAATTAATTAATTAGCTTAATTTCACTACACAACACATTTTACATGTGTCCAGGGAAAAAACAATGACTCTACCAGTGCTGCCCGAACTAAAAGGTAGTTTACTATAATTCGTCACCACCAGGATTTGGCGATTGGTTCGTCTAATTCCCAGTCGCCGTTTAAAAGGGACAGTAAATAAGGTATTTTCTCCCTTCCTTTCCTCATGCATTCGTGGTGTAACTGGAAGCACACTGGACGCGTATGCGAGACTTCAAGGATTCGAGTTTCGGCGAGTGCGCTGCCTATTTTTCACCTCTCCTGCTTCAGAAAAAATCCTAATGACCCTATAACTCAGGGTACTTAAATATAAAATATTAAAGTGCTCAAAATGTTCGGGTGTGCTTGCTACTAATGGGTGAAAGACCTTCTCATTTAGGAGAATTAAAGGCTGAAAATGCGAAAAATATTCTGCTTAGATATTCATCATTCAATGACATTATCACTGATTTCGGATTCGTGCAATATGGAATAAAGTTCCCAGAACTGATGACATTCTTCGGTAGTTTAACTAATGGTTTGCTAACTACTACGTTACGCCTGACATTCCAAGTTCTAATTGATCAAGAAAATGATTGGTTAAACAAAATTCTGATTGAGTAGCAAAATTGGGAACCAGTTTCATTAAAACGTTTTCCACGAGGGCATGCATTCATATTAGTCAGCTAACCTTATTGCGCTTTTTTTTTATAAAATCAAATCCTCGGGACGGTATTTCTTCTCCTATAGTGCACTTGCTACATCCTTTTAATTAAAAAAAATGTTATCAGAAAATAAACTCATACTTATTTTGCGATAATGTTTAACAAACAGTAAGCAATCTTGAAAGGAACTTCGGAAACCAAATTACTTTCCATATTGAATATACTGTGTATAATATCACTTTCCTTCTTTTATTTGCATTATACATGCATATCTATCTATCTCTTTCTATATATATATATATAGTCTCCTTTAATCGTTTTTAATATTTCATAAAGATTAAATTCCAAATGCTTTTCGCGACGCACAGCGCGTATCACAAAATATATTCAGATATAGATTTGCATGCATACTGAAGACTGAGTGAATGAGTAGTATTAGGCATATACGTATATTTCCATCTGTTTTGTACACATTTTTAGATATTTGAAAAATTTCCATTTTTCTGCTCTCATTTGAAAATACACCAGAAATTTATTCTATTTGAAACAAATCTTTGTTATGCTCTAAGATCTTATTTCCAATTGCAGTTTTTAAATGCACGTTCCATCCATAACACACTAACAGTGGAAGTTTAGAGCTTAATGACTCGCATACGAGGTAAAAAAAAGGAGCACATATCATTGACCAGCATGCAGAAAGAAAATATGCATGCATTAAGTAATCCATTTATGTAGAAATTTCTATACTGCCTATTGCTGGATCTAAATTTGACTCCTTAATTGTATTAAAAAATAAAATAGTTTCCTGAAATATAATCACTATCAGCAACCAGAAGAGATACCTTTTAAATTCCATTACTTTTATCAAGATTTGTTACGTAGGTATGCTTTTGTTTGTATTTTTATGAATGAAAGTGGGCTTTCATGCGACGGCAAATAAAATGAGCTGTTTCATTTAATGGAAAACTTTCCTATATGAAAACCAAAATATTATTTCTAAAATCTATAAACTCTGTTTACATAAAATTCGATTACCTAAAAAAATATGTTTTTTTGATTAAAATAAAATATACTTTGATGCTTTAAGTGTATGTTAAATGTTGCAGCAATGATTGCAATTTTTAAAATTCCGTTTCAATTTGTAAAAAGCGTGTTCGTTTTGCAACATATCTATAAATGAAGTTTTAACTACGTTATTTATTCAGCTAATTCAATATTCGTTCTCTCTTCTATGCAGGGTTTTAATTTAGCTTTAATATCATGATAGATAAATATTTAAGGAGTTTACCTGGTACGATCATTTAGGTTATGTATATCAGATTATTTGCAACAACGAAATTGTAACAAGATGAAAACAATTATTTCATTATGTTACAATTTAATTCTTTATGTTCAATTAGCTCAATTATAGCATGCGTGGGTTATCTATAAATAAAAGAAAGAAAAAAAGGATATGCACTCATGCAGGACTAACTAGATGAAAAAAACATTCGCATGCATGGAAAAGTGATGTAAACTTTCATACCGACAGCAGTTCGTTCAGTATCAGAAAGAGATTCATATTATTGTTGCTCAGATATTTCATTCATTTTCTCTACTGGGCTACTCCCACGCCGCAGTCACCGCCCATCAAAACGCAACAATCAATCACATCAAAGCACTGGGCTCGCTATTATGCCCACAAACCGAACATCTCCTCATATCGCATCATAAATGTTTGGGATGGGAGTCTGTAGCGATTTCGTGCGCCACTCAACGCTTTCAAATTGGTAAAGAGTTGAAATTCTTGAACCTAGCGCAAGGAAGCTCTTTTGCGACAGTGGTAGAGAATTCGACTCACATTAAAACAGACCCAGAATCGAATCCCACTCGTGCGCTGCAGCGCCTCTCGCTGTTGCTAATAGATGGCGACACGAGCAAGCAACTACTGGGTCTGTTGCACCATCTGATCGCTCCAAGATAAATACATGCTAATTTAAATTTATTAAAAATTGAATCTCAGATTGATATTAATTAGTTTTATGAAGATTTCTATGCAATACGGTACCTGGAGTTTTATAAATAGCATTTCTGATGCATGTATGCATAAATTACGAAAAACACACAACTTTATAGAATTTTCTAATGCAGAGGCATCTTTTAAGAAATGTAGCTCTAAACACAGCTCTTTGCGCTTTAAAAAATTACAACTTTGAACACTTACGATGTTTTTAATGCGTATAATTATTTTGAAGCCAGCTAATTCATGGAAGCTTTTTATATAATCGACGTATACCTAAGATGAATTTTTACGAATTGTAAATCTGCACTTTATAAAGTTGAAATTTGTTTTTACTTTTATAAAAGGATACACATGTCTTTAAGACATCGGTGCCTCAGTATTTGAAGATTTACCCTCAGCGATGTACTTCTTTTCCATATTTGTATTAATTATTAAATACATTCGGTTCAATAAATATTCAGCACACGGGCTAATAACATTAACAAAACACTTCTTACATTTTTAAACTTTCAATTAATAAGCAACCTTATTTATTCTCTGTGGTCTAGAATTAGGGAAAACATTTTTCTCCAGATATAGTTACAGGTATATTTGATTGTACGAAAAGTACTTTTTTAAATTTAAAACTATACAAACTCGGCTTAGGACTGAGGTTGCTCATAGAAAAAATCTATACATTTTACATGAAGTAGGTCTACGGCACATTTTACTTCAAGCAGTACATTTTCTTAAATATATTTTGTAAAACTATTCGGGATTTAAAAGGTTTTCGTTTAATTTTCAGAATTTTAATTAATTAAGGAATTTATCGCAGTCGTTGCTAAGTAGCAGTCTCGAATCCAAAGATAATAATTAAAAAATAAAAGAAACTTACAAATGCAATTTTTAGCTCTTTCATAGCGAAGTCGCTCGAAACGCCCGAGCATTCAGACATCGGCAATTCGTTCGTGCGCTGCATTCATTTTCAATCTGGTGCTTTCTTCTATCACATTAGTGCATGGCTCAATGGTTTCGGGATTTGTTAAATGACTTGCCAGTCATTCTTCTGAAGTGACTAAACGTTGATCTGTTTTTTAATGCACCTTCCCTTTCTTTTGTTTAGCGTCGACGTTTAGCTATTAATGCTCGCAGTTGCAATCCAGCTCTAAAGGGAAACTGTACACAATAGACGAAGCCGCCCAAGAGAGAAGTAATGGCTTCACTTGAATAGGTTATTTTTAGGGTAGTAGCAATCTGCTTAGCATGGGGAAGCAAATCCATTCCTACAGCAATTCGCACATACCGGTATTTCAGATGTTTGACGGAAGCAGATTTTGTCCTCTACAAAAAAGGTAATTAATTATTCATCATTATTTGAAAATTAAAGCTGAAAATTTTAAAGGGGAAAATATTAAATCACCAGTCTTTCATTTCTGTGTTTTCTTACCAGAAAAGATTAAAATTATGCAAAATTCAAAGTTTATAAGCAAAGTGAGGCCGCCAAATCTACTCTAAAATTAAAGCTCTACAACGATTAACTTGTTGCAGTGTCAAATATATTTGACTCTGCCATCCTAACTAAACATTATTTATTTACGCTTACGGAGACTACAGTAATTGATACGGAGTTAATTCAATTATTTAAGTCAGAGTTCATTGAGCTCTCACTTGTATATTAAAGCTTTAGTTTTCCTCTGTGAACGATATCCCTCAGTTATCGGAGACAATGTGCTTTATATCTGTTGAACTGTGATATCAGTTATAGCTGTTTACTTTATAGTATAGACTTTGAATCCTTTTAATAGAGTGTCAACGTCTTATTCCTCGGGCGTAGTTATTATGAAGCAAGCGGGAAATACTTATGGCGTATTAAAAATATTGTACACATTTTAAAACACCATATACGCAACAAATTTGGATGCGTGATATGTAATATTCCATCACAATATTAAAACGTATTGCCTGAAAGGCACACTAAATCATCGCAAAACATTATAATATTTAAATAAATAAAACAATGGACGTGGAAGTTCATGAAAGATTTTAAAATTGAACTCTTATTTCATTTTTCTAACCGGACCATTACCCATTTGTTGAAGGAAAACATATTGTAACTGCACCTATTTTATGTACCAACCAACCATAATGCACACATATTTTTCCTGCTTCACATTCCATTTTGGCGAAACAGTTCTTGAAAGAAGGGTACAAATATTTGAAATATTACTGTGCTTAAAATCGAAACAAGTAGTTTTAAGAAAATAAGGACTTGAAGAAATGTTTGAAATACATTTGCGATCCAAAACATTTCAAATATTTCTTGAAAGGTTCCTTATCAACGTGTGTATAAGACTAGAAGCTCTTCAGAAAGAAAACGTTAGAATAATGCTTCGGAAATGGAAAATGTATTATAGGAGACTACACGCCAAACTTTGCTTTAAACTTCACATTTTTGTATCTCTTTTTTTCATTTTTTGCTGTCAAAGAAATAGACAGGTTAAGTAAAATATGCTTTTCTGAACCTTTACAATTTATAATTATATTCTGCATCAATTTATAATAATAGATTTTTGATTATAAAAGCAATTTGAGATAATAAAATAATAAAAAAGTACATGAGTTTAAAAAAAGTATGAGTTAGAAGTCATGAGTTTTAAAAATTCATGAGTTTCTTGTCAGGTAAGTGACTTTATTTTAACTATGGTAGTAAAAATATTTAACATTGTAGAGTTTAAAGGTTTTTGGATATTATCCAAAGTTTCTAATTTCATTTTTTAGTTAATCTAGTTATTGCTAAATCTGAAGAAACAACTCAAACTTGGGAAAGGTATAAAAGACACTTTATTAAAACTAAATAAGAACGGAAGGCACACCTTACGTTTACAACTCAAACAACAACTTTTTACGAGATAATTTAAGTTAACAATAAGTCAAATGTTAAATTTTAAACTAAATAAACTGGTATCCGAAGGCTACACAATCCATATTATAATGCAAGGTCGAAGACAAAACTCTTAACCTATAACAGAAACCTAGTGACGTGGTCATGAGTGACGGAACGCGCTCTGTCTTAGAATCTCAAAACGTATCCTTAAATTCCAGCTATTTAAATTTGTATTCTGGGGAGAAACCGCGAAGGAAGAAGTGAGAGTACGAATCCCAAGCATAAAATAACTGGCTAATTAATGCAAAGAATCCTCACAACATAATTTTAAAAATTCCTTTCTTCTTTTCTGTTCTGCGGAACTATTTATTATGACAAACCATGCTCATTATTATTTTCTAATTAATATAGAACAACATGAAATACTGTGGATCGCTATAATGCTGAAAGGAGAGAATGAATAAATACTAAATCATGAATGTTTGATCTCAGGAATGTAATTTTAATTTAAATAGTATGTCACTTAGAGTATGTTTTTAGACTACGGTAGTTTTTACCACAAAGATAAATTTTAGTAAAATAGACGGAATTTCAATTTGTCTATAGGCATTATACAAGAAAATTTCAATTTGTCTATAGGCATTATACAAGAAAATTTCAATTAATAAGTTGCTCTATCTAATCATACATATGTTAAAAAAGTATTACTGGAAGAAACCTGTTGTTGTTGCTGTTTTGACTTATTTCACTCGTCTGACAGAAAAATCAGAAATTCATCGTGGCAAGGAGTGCAAGATTGCGTCAGTCTTTGGCAAGAGTCTTGAGCACCATAAAAGAGACAGTATGACTTTTGCTCAGTTCCGCTCCAGTCTTGATGTAGAACATCCGGGCCAGGAGAGAGTCCGAGAGTCTCCCGTCCCTTTGCCCTACCACAACCTCTCGAGAGAACGTTGGGCTCACCACATATTTACAGTGCTTTCACACCGAACGGACACTCTGCATTTACAATCATCCATGCCTTCTCAAGAATTCGAACTTCGGCCCTTCGTACGGCGATCAAAGCTACTGACTACTGTCCAGTCTGGTGGCTGGAAGAGATCTTGATTCGGAAATGAATTACCTAAATTATTTGTCTTATACCATTTTTTCTTGATCAATCAGTAAAAATGTAACGTTCAGGCATCGTTTAAAAATTTAATTATGTCATTAAAAATTTATTGAAAATAAAAATTTAATTTCATTAAATAGAACTTTAGCACTTCCAAAAATGAAAAAATTCCACAAAGAATTCTAGCATCTTATTTCATTACATTATTGGTTCATAAGGCATCTCTTAGAAACATCCTTCGAAAATTTGGCATATACGTCTACCTTGCATTTAAAAAATAATGATCCTTCCGGATTTTTATCAAATGACTATTAATTTTGTCTTTTTTTAACTTTTGTCAAATTTGAGGGCCTTAAAATGTTTTTACACTAAATTTCTAATTTATTTGTATTTTCTTTTAAAAAATAAGAAGTAATTTATAATAAAATTTTCAATAGAAATTGAGTCTTCTTAAATAGTTTATATATTGTTTCTTTTAAGCCTTCACTAATGAGTTTGTTTTTGAAGACGTAATTTTGAGATTTGACGATTGGCATACAGCCATATTTTCATAAAATCTCATTTCGCCAAGGAATAGATGGAATACATCAATAAGAACGTTTGAGACAAATTCATAACTTACAATTGTGCATTTTCTAAGATATTTTATCCTGCACTGATAACGCTTAATTAATACAGAAAAAAAGAGACTTTCAGCCTTTTTTTTAAATATTTGCTTTTGGGAACAAATTACATAGCGTTGTTGATATACTCCGAGTCAACGAACTCAGTACAAATCTTCAAACGCAATAAATGTACCCTTCCAAATGCAGAAAATGGTCAATTCTCATTCTTTCCTAAAAATACTAAACTTAATTGCCATCCTTTGATACACTTCTTGATATACTTAAAAAAGCCCTCAAACCTCAACCGAACTCACCTTGAATTACGTGCTATTCAAATTTAAGTTTCTTGATGTGAGGAACTATCTAATTCACTGATGAGTTTGGCAATTGCCGACGGATTCCGAAGAAGAAAATTTTGTATCATTGGTTTTAAGAAATTCCAGATTTGCACACTCCAAATGCTTTTTGAATATTTTTTACAAAATGTCTGTAACTAATTAACCTGGTAGACAGCTTTAGCGATTAATTGAATGTCATAGATTTTTAATCTTTCTTTAGCTTTCGAGAACACCGAATTTCTGGAATAATGCATTTTCCATTGTCGTGATTGTACCAATAAAATGGTCCGCTGTCTCAAATAAACGAAGGAACTTATAGTTACCTTATCAGTTAGATTTTTCTTTATGGTTTGTTCTAAATCAAAACCGAAATTAAAGAAAATCTAATGTATTTCAAAACAATGTGGCGTGCAATTTAGAACTTAAGACACTTCAAATGCTTTTTAAAGTGTTACGTATTCTTTGTGTTTAATCAAATATATTTACTAGGAATCATGACCAAGAAGCAAAACGAATAATGAAAAAAGATTAAAACAGAGAACGTTCTTGCTAAATTTCATTTCCGAAAGAATTCCAGACAATCAGGGAATCCAATAATCTCTGTAAAAGAAAATTTTATTTCAAGATATTTCAGTTTTGGTTGAATGCGTGCTACCCTCATATCTTATGCAAATTAACAAAACACTGGGCCCCAGGACTCTCAGAATAAGCTCATGAAATGGAGAAGCTTTGCAATGAAACAAAACATTTTCGCAAGAAAAACAATAACAACCAACTTTGTTTCTCCTTCCATAAAATCCTTTAGTTACGGAAGAAATGATACAGAAAAACAGATTATACTCCTCTACTTTTCTACTAGGCATTTGTCTACATTCATAATTAGATTTCTGTTTTCGGAGTTACGCAGAAGGCAATTAATCCTAAAGAAGCACATTCATACGGAAAAGCCAATTAGGTCGGATGCATTAACCTTCCTCGGGACTTAAACGTCAACTAAGACCAAATAGTCCGCGAAAGCTACTGGGGAGAAGGGAGATTCTTACTGAACAGGCCAAAAAGGTTAGATCCACTGACATTTAGGTCTTAGGTAGAGGGATATTTCTTTCGCCTGTCTTTTCCTATGGCTGCTCATCTAATCCTAAGTCTTTACTTCTTCTGATCATTCCATTCCATTCCTATAGGCAAGGGTTTAATCTCAAGTACCTTGACAAAGAAATTGCGTCACCAGTTACTACTATCAAAGAATGCTCCATTAGAGTCTATGCATCTATCTCAGAAATCTATAATTTCATTGTACTGCTTCAAATACTTTATATCATCCTAGTTGAACAGGCTGTTTTATTAATAGAAGTATAAATTTACAACATCATTATAAAGAAAAGATTACCTTGGTTGAAGAAAGCCTTGATTGATGTTTTGAGTTAGATAAAAACCTATATTCGTTGGTGATATGATCCCTCTAAGGCATTTTTCCTGCTAGAAAGCTACGCACAATTAAATCATTAATTAAGTATTTAGTAATCAATTCTATGTTAAATATTGCTAATTTCCTACAGAAAAAATTTGGACTCTTTCTTACGGTAAATTTAAAAGTAATATATTGAGTTTGTTATAGAGTATTTTAATTTTAAAATAATAGCTCATTATTTTTGTTTCTGAAATACGCTGTACATAATAAAAATGTAACTAAAGGTTTGGAGAGATTGGAGTGTTAAATTTTGATAAATTCGAAAGTCACATGGAACTGGGCTCACATTCGATTGGGGATATTTTGGCGTATAGGACACTTTGCAAAAGATAGACACTGTTATATATTGAACGGCGTCGTAAATTAAAATGTTGACTTTTAAACATAAAACCTATCACAACATTAATAGTGGTACTCTATCTATCGGTATTATTTATTCGTTATTATTTCTGCTGTACCTCAAAATAAATAACGGAGAATATATCTGACCAATTTAATTTCAAATAAAATCCTGCTTCTACTCAACTTCTCAACTCATTCTTCTATATTAGTCTACTCATTTTACTCTGAAGCTTCTGCTCATTTTCAAATTCAAGATAATGGCATTTACTAAATGGGCATTATAGAGAAGTAAAGGTACACTGTGAAAAAAAGGAAAATTGGATAGTTCTATTATTTTCCGTTCTACTGGGTCGATTGACAATATTCAACTTGTGTTTTTCCTGTCTTGAAAGCGCATCGTACGGGTCATCTTTAATTAGCAAACCTAATGGTTCGAAAGAGCATCATATTAGGGTATGTATTAAATTTATGTATATATAGCATATATATAAATCTAATACATATTCTAAGGCAGAGTTTGAATTTTGTCAATCAGTCCAGTAGAACGAGAGATGTAGAACTGTCTCCTTTTTTTCGCAGTGTACATATTTATAACACTTTTTCATATTTTTGGAAACGATACTTTAGACAGCCATTGGGCAGAATAACAATACCTGTTCATTCCTTTATGCAATCTTTATGGGAGCATGTATGATTAACAAAAATTAATATAATTTATTAAAATACATAAGATTTATATGCCCTTCTAACATTTTAAAGTTTCATTTTGAAGTCTTAAAATTAAATGAATGCAAGAAATTTTCACAAATTCTTTTGTGAACGAGTATATTAAGGAATTATTTTAAAAGTGTGAGGTAACATTCAAATAATTGCGAAAGATGCTGCACACGATGCGCTACCACCTTAAACAGAAAGTCATAGAACTAAACTAAGAACTGTACTACAAAGTCTAGTCACATTAATGTGACCACCACGTACTTTCCATGTCAGAGTTAAATAACCAATCACAGAAGGCAGGTGGCAGCACAGTGCAGTTGAGCGTATATAAAGGGTGTGTGAGGGCTTCGGAAAACATTTCAATCGTTGGCGTAATGCAGAAACGAAGCGATTTATCCGACTTCCAAAAGGGCATGATCATTGGCTTTCGGGCCAAGGGTGGAAGCATTTCCGAAACGGCTGAGTTTGTGAACTGTTCGCGTGCCGCCGTGGTAAAAGTGTACCGTGCATGGCAAAATGGGACTGTCCAAAATCAGCGACGTGGCAAATGTGGTGCACCACGGGCCACAGATGACAGAGGCGAACGACGGTTGCGGAGATGCGTTCGGGCAGATAGACGGGCTACCGTTGAGCAACTGACCACCAAAATGAACCAAGGGGCTACCAAAAGTGTCTCCCAAAGTACTATTCAGCGAACATTGCTGCGTCTGGGCCTCCGAAGCAGACGCCTGGTTCGTGCACCTATGCTGACTGCTGTTCATCGACGGCGAAGGCTAGAATTTGCACGCCAGTACAGCAGCTGGACGTCCACTGAGTGGCGACAGGTTGCGTTTTCGGATGAATCGCGTTTTATGCTCCATCGGACAGATGGACGTTGGCGTATAAGGCGTGAAACCTCTGAAAGGAACCACCCTGCAACCATTGCCGGAACGGTCCAAGCTGGAGGCGGGAGCATTATGGTCTGGGGAATGTTTTCCTGGCATTCTCTAGGTTCACTGATCATTGTGGAAGGCACAATGGATCAATACAAGTACGCATCTGTCCTTGCGGACCATGTTCACCCCTACATGCGCATTGTTTTTCCTCAGGATGATGGCATCTTCCAGCAGGACAATGCGAGGTGCCATACAGCTGCCAGTGTACGTGCGTGGTTCGAAGAGCACCAGGATGAGTTTACCGTCCTCCCCTGGCCAGCAAACTCACCTGACTTAAACCCAATCGAGCATCTGTGGGACCATCTCGATCGAGTTGTTCGCGCCATGGATCCTCAACCGCGTAATCTAGCGCAGCTGGCCACGGCATTAGAGTCGGCATGGCTCAACATCCCAGAGAACACCTTCAGGGACCTATGTGACTCTCTTCCTGCACGTCTCACAGCAGTCCGCTCTGCGAAAGGTGGTTATTCTGGCTTTTGACAGATGGTCACATTAATGTGACTGGACTGTGTAGAAACTGAATGTGAAATTTGACGAGTAAAATTAATAAAAATTGCATAAAAAAGTTTCCAGAGCAAAATGAATTTGACATGTCAAAGTGCAAAAGAAAAATCTAAAAAATAAAATCCGAGTTCGATATCAACATATCAGTATTTTTTGATTTTGTACAATGATGATCCTGTTATAAGTAAATTTTGTTGTTTGTTTTGGTTCCATACTGATATGAAATTAATTTTTTCGTTAGTTATTGAAATAAAGTAAAATCAAGGCTCATAATAAAAATCCATCTTTGATAAACTTAAGAAATTTTAATACATATAAAAATTTATACATCATTTCAAAAGGACGAACGTATAACAAATCTATGTAAATCACAACTCCTAGTGCATTTTCTTTATCAAATCCTTGGAACATTCTCTGGAAGTTGCCATTCGGGGAAGTATAATTTTGCTTCCTATATTCGTGGTTCTCGTTATACGTTTTCATTTAGCGCTTAAGGAAGTCATTTTAATTTTAAATTGATAGTAAAATGACAGTATAATTATATACATTACCGAATGATTTATTTACTTAAATTTGAGACAATTTTTTCTGTTTATATTTTATTTCTTCACCGATAATTTTCAAAGGTTTTCGTAAAATATTTTTTTCGACACCCAGCCAAAATATGTTACCACTCTATGCTCAAATAACATTGTTTTAATGGTTAGTTTTAGAGTTTTATTTGAAAATTTAAAGCTATATTTTAGTTAATTAGTAAATCTAATACTATTCATGACTATGCATAACATACATTTACCTCGAATATTTCAGCCAAAATTTCAATCAACTTCTGTTTAATTTTGTTCATTTATCGCTTCGGATAATTCAGCTAGAGGTGGAATGCATAGCTTCTAAAGCTATACTGAGATTTATAAATTGAAAATTTTCTCTAAATTTACCAGTTAAATAAATTTCAAAGTGCACGCTTTAAAACATGATTGTATTTAAACTCGTTCTCTCTATGAGACATGCTACACAGTTCTATTACAAAAAGACTTTCTTTACTTATTCCATATTATTTTCACCTCATTTTATTTCCTCATTTGCTTGATATTGTATGATTATTTAACTGTTAATTCATATTTGAATGTTTCTAGCGACACAAAATTATCCTGTAGTTTGAACTGCTTTGTTTACGATATTTTGCATCATTAACCCAAAGAAGGTTTAGCTCAGAGGGACTATTAGCCTGGAAACGGCATTTTGCGTCGAATCACTATAAATGGCTGTATCACTTTTAAAATTGTTACCGCCAAATATTAGAACTCTGTTTGATTGTTTGATATAGGGCGCAGCCCAGGTCCCCCTAGCTGGCAAAGCCAGCCTTATGACCAATACTGAGCAGGCCCCTCCAGCCAAAAACAAAGATCCAACGAGCCATCTATGTTCCAAACTACATGAAATCCAAAACCAAACATCTAGCATAAAAAATCAGTTTTCATTCTTTTCCAAGAAAACCTCCAGAAAACCAGGCCCGTGCTCCAAATAACTTAAAAATTAAAAAAAAAAAGAAAACATAATAAACCAAACAAGCAAGTATAAATCATGGTTGCAAACCATTAAACTCTTAAAAACTCGCACTCACATAAACGAAGTTAGGAAAATCATAATCAAAAACGGTTAGCAAAATAATAAAAAGATAATACATAACGCATTCATACAACACACACACACACAAAAAAATCCCCCCCCTTTTTTTTTCAAAGATCTTCAGTTCACTATGCCTATTTCAGTCTTATTTTCATTTACAATTCTTATTATCTCTTCTGCATATATATTCAAATATCGACTTCTTTCTTTTATGTTTTGCTCATTTATAACACCAAATTTCTTCCGAACCCTTTCTGTTAATTTACACTCTTCCATAAAATGTGCTGCATTACCATATTTTCCACATATTAAACATTGATCATTTACCTGGAAATTAAATCGTTTCAAATAGGCCGGGAATCTGCCATGGTTTGTTATAATATTCATTTTTCGTTTTATTTCTAAAATTTTTAAATATCCTTTGTTTCTATTAGAATTAGTCCATTCCCGAGCACATTTTTCAATTATATTTTCCTTCATCTTTCTCACTGTAATTCTTCTGGAATCGTTAATATCAACACAAATATCGCCTTCTCCCAGGGCTGCCTCTTTAGAACCCTGTATTATATTTCAAGAAAATATATAATGAAGAATCTACATAAATGTATAAATGTTTCACGCATTGTGAAAAAACGACAGGTAAAGCCATCAAATTTTCAATAACATAATTCTCCATCCGAATATGGGCACTCGGAAGCTAGAATCTTGAATTTCGAATTTTTTTATTACCTATTTCATATTTTTTTAACTTTAACGAATTTTTGTTAGGGAAGTCAACGATTTCAAAACGAGCAGTGGCACACTGCGCATAATAAAATATTTTCATCTTCAGCACGCGAGACTGTCTATCGGAAATTCTACATATATGCTATTTTTAAATACTTTTAGCCCAGAGGAGCGTCAACCGAAATGCTCTCAAATCGTGCATGTATGTGTAAATGAAAAAAATGTCTCTTTCGGAGTAATATAAAATCTGAAAGCTTTCAGACTTTTTTAAATATTTTTTATTAATGTTTCGTTTAAGGTCATTAGAGTTTACTTCTACATTAATCTAACAGCCTGTATCGTTTCCTTTCTTTTTTTACTTCGTTTCTTATTTACATACGTAAGTACACACACATATTTAGGCATGTCAACTCAATTTAAAATGGTATGTCATCACTCTTTAAAATCTGCTTAGAAATTTTATGGAGTAAATGTATTAGACAGCATGTAATGTTTTTGCAATAATGAATGAAATCCAGATGCAAATAAGTTGCTTGCACTTCTTATAGCAGGCAAGCTGTTCTGCCAGTGTTGCAACAAAAACAACTAAGAAATTACTATTAAACTGCTTTGCTTAAGATTACCATAGGCATATTTAGCTTAATGGCGTGGCTATACTGATAATACGTTGCTTTAGAAATTTCGGATTATAAGACTTTTGTTGACAGATAACCAACAGAATAGTGTGAATGTTAGATTTTACTGTTATTCTGGATGGCAGTTTGAGGCACTAGGGATAATGAAATGCAACGGTGTCTGTCATTTAGACAAAGATCTTAATGAATATGAAATACTAAAGTTTTGACACTGGTGGTAATGAATATGTAAAACTGATCATTAGACAACGATGGTATTGAGTATGGAAATATTGCCATCAGATCTACCACATTAATGAGGTTTCTCCCTTTAGAACATTTGTTGATAGTAGACATGCTTGACAGGTTTTCGAAATATTTCTGATTCGAATTAATTTTAAGTCAGGAGAAATCATTCAATACATGGTTTAGATTTTTTTATCTAAGAAATAGTGCTGCTTTGGAATGGTAAACATTTTATAAAAAAGTTTAGTAGCTCTTGCTAATTTTTCGAACTATCCCACTTAACGACAACACATTTCAACATTATCTGAAATGGGTTTTCTTCAACTCTTACGATCTTAAATAGTGCACTTCCTTTGCAATGTTTTTTCATCTAACATCCCGTATGCACAACGTAACCTTTTCAAGCGTTTTCTGAATCATCCTTATATATGGTTTACATTTTGAAAAATGATTCATATGAAACTGAATTGAATGGTATAAAATTATATTTGAATATTTTTAATGTTAAATACGCAAACAAGGCCATAATTTTTAGGGCAGTATTTTAAAGACGGCATACATACTTTCATATACGAACCTAGCGTTAAGTTTATTTATCAAATAATCCTAATTATTCTGGTGTGAGAATAATATAGAAATAATAATAATAAGTAAATAGATAAATCATTGCTTATTTTTATTTCATACCATTGTATTTCTGCAATTTCATTATTTTTGTTGAATTTTTTAACATATCAAGTTCATATATATAGATTTAGATATTTATTTAAATATAAGACC